>JAKJHU010000712.1:0-127903 GCA_022316685.1 Progne subis subis | reverse complement strand
GCCCAGAGGGGATGGGATGGGATGGGATGGGATGGGATGGGCATGCATGGCATGGCATGGCATGGCATGGCATGGCATGGCATGGCATGGCATGGCATGGCATGGCATGGCATGGCATGGCATGGGATGGGGCAGTGTAATGTGGGGATTGCAGTGTGGGGGAGGTAGTAAAGTTGGGAGGAGTAGGGATTGCAATGGGGGGATGGGGTGGTTTGGGCTCTTGGAGTGAGGGAGTAGAGGGAAAGAAAGCAAGTGGCAGTTTTTAAAGGCTCCTGGTGCTTTTAGGAATTTTGGGGCCTGGAAGTGACTTGTGGGTGGCTACAGTGAAATTGGGAAGGCTGAGTTTAAGGTGCTGTGCTGTGCAGGGCTGAGGTGGAGTGGCAGTGATTTTGGGAGGGTAAGGGGACCTGCTCCCAAGAAAGAAAGAAAGAAAGAAAAAAGAAAAAAGAGAAAGAAAGAAAGAAAGAAAGAAGAAAGAAGGAAAGAAAGAAGGAAAGAAAGAAAAGAAAAGAAAGAAAGAAAGAAAGAAAGAAAGAAAGAAAAGAAAGAAAGAAAGAAAGAAAGAAAGAAAGAAAGAAAGAAAGAAAAGAAAGAAAGAAAGAAAGAAAGAAGGAAGGAAGGAAGGAAGGAGTGAGAAGGAAAAGAATAAGGAAAAAGGAGGGAAGGAGGGAAGGGAGGGAAGGGAGGGAGGGAGGAGGGAGGGAGGAGGGAGGAAGGAAGGGAGGAGGAAGGAAGGACGGAAGGGTTTTAAATGAAGGTCTATATGTCTAATTTAATAAGCAACAAAGCTGAATTTAGCAGCAATGCAAGTTTATTTAAGTAGCATTTTATAATCAAGCATATACAAAAATTTGGGCCATGATTAATTAAAGATAAGTACTGTTCAGATAACGCATAAGCGAATCTGACCGGGGTACAGAGGTGGGGGCTTCTCACCCTACCTCACGTACAAAACAGAGTAATCCAACTTAAACTTATATACTGTATGCTAATACATATTCATTAATATTTCTCATAAATCTCGGCCTATTTTCAATCTTAAAATCTACGTCACTATACTACATAGCTCATGCTCCACTTGTTGTTAGGGGTCTTCTTTACTTTTCGGTGGTCTTCTTCAGATGAAGGCTCATCATCTTCCTCGCATCCTATGAATAACCTTACTGGTTGCGTGTGCGCGCTAAGTTTTGTGTTATACATAACTAAGCACTTTGTTCCAAAAAGTAATTATTTCATGGATCAAACCACCACCCAAACTCCCTGCCTTGGAATAGTCCCAGCTTTGTCCATCTCAAGGCCAGTTCTATCTTAAGACATCCTGTATCCCATCACATCTGCAGGGCCCATCTCCCGACCTTGGAGTAGTCCCACCTTTGGCCAATCCAGCTTTGAAACTCTTGCTTATCTCAAACTGCATCCTGTATCTTATTTTTCTCATGAAGCATCTGCCAAGGGGCCATCTGCTTTGCAACACTACTCACATCTGCTTTTTCCATTACTACTTTCATAACAAATATTTTCTAAAATATATATTTTTAAAATATCGATACAGTTACAATTAGCATGAATCATTTTCATTTATTACAATTTCCCCCATTTCTTTTTAATCATATTGATTCATGCTTTTTAATTAAAACTGAATTTTGATTTCTTCTATATTCTGAATAATCCATGTTTTCACGCTCTCTCATTTCAGCCTCTAATTTTTCTAACATCTCCCATGCTGCATCAAACTTTTCGCATTCCTTCTCAAATTTGGTTGACATCTCTTGTGCTAGAGTAGTCTCTTTCTGTTCAGTCAACATCTCTTCAGGTCCTTTCTTTTGAGTGGAGTAAGTTTAGCTTTTAATATCATCAAAGAATCTGGTTTCCCTTTTGCTGCCAATTCTGGGTCAATGGGCATTGCTGTAATTTGCATTCCTTGTATCACTGGGTGGATTAATCTAATAAGACATGGAATCATGCATGGTAAGAATAACAATCCTAATCTAGAGCATAACAGCATAAATCCCACCTTCTTCCACCAGGCTACTCCAAAGAGGTTATCCCACCAATCCATTTTTAGAATAGAATTCCACTTTTGAACTGGTCGTGTGCCATCCATTTAATTTCTTCAGCAAGTTTTGTGATGGCTTCCCCATGATCATCTCTCTCCACACAGCACTCAGATTCATTAAAACTTCCTCAAACTCCCCCTTCTTCAGCCAACAGATAATCTAGGGCAATTCTGGTTTGATATACAAATGCTCACATTTGTGAATGCTGCTTGGCCAGTAACTTCAGGGCATCAGAAGTATGGTTTGATACAACCTCCACTCCTCCTGGAGTCTTATCCATCGATTCAATAGATAAATTGGGGTCCTATATCCCCAAGATCCATCCTCAGCCCAAGTTGCTGGGTCATAATACATTATGATTCTTTCTGCAGGCCATTTTCTTTCCCCCATTCCTGGTTTCCCCCTGCCTTTGGGAAGTCGAGGTTTAAATCTCTTTTATTCCTTTCCAGAGTCTCATCAAGTGGTGTTCCCAGCATATTGCTCCTAGACCTTGGTATGACCAAGAAGGAGGGTCGTATAACTCCTAAGGTACAGGTTCCCTCCCATTTTGAGGTAATTCACTCTATGCTCATTGCCCACAAATACAATATATTCCATCAGGGACTTTCTATTTACTATCTTTTTTTCTGGTTGTTCCCAGTAGGATTTTTGGTCTTTTTTTGATTGGTAGGGGTTATCTCCAGGACTTTTATGCCAGCACAAATCAGTTTGATTATTCCACTCACAATTAATTTCCTTTGTTATTCCCCAATACCCAGTAAAAGATTTTGGTTGCCAGGTCTTAGTTTTATTATTCGAATGAACTACTAAGTAGATATACAAGGAGTATATCCTACTACTTCATTATATTTCCTTCCTTCTCAAGTTATACAGACTGTTCCAATTACTTGATAACTCAAAATCCATCCTTGAGGTGGTTTTAATATCTTGGAAATTTGAGTATGATTCCATTTTAAAATTGTTCTGGAGCTAGACTGTCACCTCTCCACAGCCATCGTTCAGCCATTCTAAGTCCCCCCAGATCCAGCATTTGGATAATCCAAATTCTGTAGCAATTTTTGCATCAAATCTACAAAAAGGTTCTTAGTTGAGGTTGTCAAATCCCAGTGGCTACACTGCTGCTTTAATTGTTCATACAGCTTATCCACTTCCTTTAATTCTTTCCCTATGGCCTTTTTACATATTTCTTTTGTTTCTTTTGGGTTTTCTTCTTTTTTCCTTAGTGCTGTACCTCCTATACCTATACTTGGATCATTCCCATTCTCATCTTTCTCAAAACAACAACAAAAAAATTTCACACTGAGGACAAATTTGATCCCTATAAGGATAAGGAGCTGGTCCATTAAATGCTAAATTTTTCCCTGCCCAACCATTTTTCTATTATTAACACAAACTTCTATAAAATTGCTGTGATCATAGCAGGCAGCACTAACATGTGGATGTGCCACGAACACAAAATCCATCTTGTCCTTGACCCACACGGAGTGATGGCATTTATTACAGGGATCAACATTATTGGGACTTTGTTTTTGCATCAATTGTTCTCTCATTGCACTCTTGTGCTGCTTGTTTTATTATTGTTTGTTCCTGCATTGCTCATTCCCTTCTCTCATGGACTCTGTCCAGAGTGGCTCCATAGTTTTGGCCAGTTGCTAAGGACATCACGACAAACACAGTGAAAATAATTCTCAGGATTTTGACTTTCTACCATCCTCAAGGCACTTTGGGTTGCAGCCAAGGGCCAAGATGTCAGGATTCTTGGCAGCAAAGTTTATATCCTGGGATCTAGTCACTGGTGCATTTGGTCTCACTGGTACCCTTGGCCTCATGTTTGTTTCAAGGATGGCACAGATTACTCACAGTTCTCGCAGCACTGCCCTCTATCTCTCTCTCTCTCTGGGTTAGTCAGCTACTTCCTCTTTTAGTCTAAACCACCAAAGCTCTGGAGATGTGCCAACCACAATAAGATTTGCTTTTTCACTACTTCAGTTAACAACCAGATTTGGTAGTAGCGTTTTGCTCCAAAGTTGGGGATTATTATTAAGTCTTCATCACCACCAATACTCACACTCGCAATGCCAATTCACGTAAGAAATGTGTCTATAGCGTGGCACACAAATTCCTTCTCCACAGCAACTGTAATTATGATACAGTGGTCTATAATATTATGAATTGTTTGCTCTCTTACCCTCTCAAAAGCTAATATAGTAAAAACTCTTTGGTCTAAATTTTCTATTCTTGAACCGCTGCATAAAAGGTTCCATCTTCATATCTCAAAGTGTTCCAAAAATATCACTGGAAAAGCTTTTTAAAGTTAACTTTCATGCACATCATCTAAGCAAGTTAAACAAATCTCTCTTTCTTTGCTTTTGTTATTCTCCACCATGAATTAAGGCAAAGTGTACAAATAACACAAACCCATGGGCGACACTCTAAGCCATGCTTAGTACACTCCCAGTGTGTTATTTGTTCTTGGACTCTTTAGTAACAGGTGTTACCAGTCTCTTTTCTGGAATTGCAGTTCCTCAAAGAAATCTGTTAGTGTTAGTCACTGAGGGCCTCTTAAAAGGTTTTCAATCTGTTCAGGCTGTTTCCATTGATCCAGGAAGTGTCTAATCCCTTCCCATCGCCATTATTCTGCCTCCAAACTCAATGGAGTTGCTGTCAACAGCCAATCCAGAATGCCTAATTTTTCTAATAAATTAAAGTTAGTTGGAATTGCAAAACACAGATCTTTAATGGTTAATTATCAAAGGAGTTCTATAGTTTGGAAAAGTTAAGCAAGACAATTTCTTTTCTTCTATTGTTTCTGGGTATCCTACTAGATCCACATTTTCTGCTATTATCTTTTGTTGTTCTTGTAGTATTCTCAAAGCCACTAATCCTTCCACGTGATATGCTAGATAAATAAATGATCTTTGTACTTGATTTTTATCATTAATTGTTCCATATAAGTATCAATGATCTGTGCTAAAACCCAATTGTGCATTCTAAAGTCTCACTCTACTCTACTAAAACATCATATACAAGAATCATAAAAGCTACATCCCTTTGGTCCCAAGGTACAGTTGTTCTGTGCCAATGTCTTTGTCTCAGCCACTTCATGGTCACTGCTTTACACCGCTCACACTGATGACCGTGTTTGCAGCAGCCTTGCTGAAACATGGAAACTTCTCTCTGCGGGATGGCAGCTTCTGACCTTTCTGTGCTAAGGATATCTTGAATATCCTGGGGCTGGGTTATTCTTTCAATATGTGGGTGGCACACCAAATGTATTGCAGCATGATGTGAAATCCACAGCCAAAAATGATTTTCCATATGAGCTATAGCCTCTGGCACCAAATGCTCTCTTCAGCCATGTCGGGGATTAATTACACTTTTACTTAAAAGTGTATTTTGGACTTCAATAAAAAGGTTTAATCAATTTATGTATTTTTTAATTTTACTTTCAGGTCTCCTGGTGTCAAAATAATTTTCCAATTTTTATTGGGTATAGGTCCTTTTACCCTTGAAGCATGCGTCTAGCCTTTTTCTGCGGTTTGAACTGTGGTTTTGTCAGGGAGAATCCATTGTCCCTCTTTTAGAGTTGCTCCTAGGTTTTTCATGCCTTCTACTTCTGCTAAAGTAAAGTATGGTGTTTGATTTTGTGTTCCTGCTTCCTGAAAAGTCATAATTACATTGCTGTTTTCCCTCAGGGAAGCTTTCTTAGCTTCATCATCACCCAAATTGTTTCTTCTTTTTTAATATCTCTCCCCCTCTGGTGGCCTTTCACATGAACCACTGCTATATTTTTTGGGCGTTTCAAAGCTTTAAGAATTTGAATTACCAATCCTTGGTGCACTAATCCTTTTCTTTGAGCGTTTAGAAGTCCCCTTTCTTTCCAAATTTTTCTAAATGTATGCACCACCCCAAAGGCATACTTTGAGTCGGTGTATATGGTCCCTTCTCGATCCTTTAATAACAGCAATGCACAGAATAATGCATGGAGTTCACAGGCTTGTGCTGACCAGGATGGGCTAAGGGGACCAGATTCTTTTACTTCCAGTTTTTCTCCACGAATTATGGCATACCCAGATTTCCTTCTTCCTTCTACTGTAGCTGGTTCTGTCTTTGCACCCGGCAGACGCCGGCCTCTGGCTAGCTCAGATCTTCACAGCGACAGGATGTTCCCAGTCCGTATGTTCTGGAAAAAATATAATAGAGAGTCAGAGACTTGCTGGTTTTGTATGTTTCTTTATTATCAAGCTTGGCCTTGGGGGAGAGCTTGCTTGCTCCCTTGGCAACGTGGAGGAGGAGGTACACACAGCTTCACTTCACAGCAAAGCTGGGGACTCCCACCCCCCTCACGGGCTTTTTCCCTTGCCGGGGAGTCCGTTTCGCTTTGCTGATCAGGGGTCATCCAGCGATGGGGGACTCCTTCTCAGGTCACGGCGACTAAATGAAGCTGCTTCAGCGGACCCCCGTACTTCTTGCACTAGTCTAAAATGCAACTACAGTCCTGGATTTACTTTGGTTCCCTGCTTTTCAGAGTCTCTTGTTCTTGAGTTGTTCCCAGAATTCCAGTGTTCTTTTTATTTGCATATTCAGACACTATCTGGCGAATGGGAGCAGAGATACAGGTAATAAGGTGAATTCTTAATTAACAAACAAGCAAATAAGGTAATAAATCAGTATTAAAACAGGAATAAGGCAAATTCTTTATATAGAAGCTAGCATTAACAATCTTAATGGAATTACTTAACAATTAAGTAACTAAAACATAGATTATTTGAATAGAATTTATTTATAACAACTCCCCCCTCTATTTCTTTGATCGAGCTTTAGCTCGCATCAATTTGTTACCTCCTCTTCTTGAAAATAGATTTTTCTACATTTTTGGAACTTTTCATATATTTCTTTGGCATTCTCATGTTCGGGTCCTTGACTCTCTATTACCATCATTTTGGTCTGTGTTTGACTGGTTGCTTTAGGGATCTGGATACTGGCTTGGACTGTGGAGGTAATCGTTCGAATTAGACATGGGATTAGACAAGGTAAAAACATTAACCCGGTGATTGAGCAAATTATCATAAACCCAGCTTTCTTCCACCAATCCCCCTAAATGACCAAAAACTATTCCACCAGTTGGTATCCATTAGAGGAGTCCACTCCTGATTTCCCACATAGGCTAGCTTTCGGATTTCTTTTGAGATGTTTTTAATTACTGCGCTTTTATCATCAATTTCTAAACAACATTCAGACGAATTAAATTTACCACAGATTCCTCCTTCATCTGCTAAAAGGTAGTCTACAGCAAGACGTATTTGGTATATTACAGCTCTTGTTTGTGTTAGTTGGTCAGTGATGTGGTCTAATGCGAGAGCTGTTCTGTTAGATACCATTTCTAACACAGCCTGGAGCCTAATGATTCTATTTAACACGTAGATTGGAGTGCGATACCCCCAGGACCCGTCCTGCGCCCATGTAGCTGGTCCATAGGTTTTAATGATCTCTTCTGGGGTCCATATTTTTCCTTTCCATTTTTGGTCTCCACCAATTGTTAGAGTATCTCTTTTCTTTGTTCGACTTTTCCCAGATTGTCATATACTGGGACTCCTAGGTGTGCTCCTAATCTCTTGGGTAAGAGGAAGAAAGCTGGCTTTATGATCCCTATTGTACAGCTTCCCGACCAATCCCCAGGCAATTTTGTATAGGCAGTATCCCCACAGATCCAGAACAGGGGATTTGGAGCTTCCCAGTAATCCCTAGTTTCAAAAGGTTGTTGCCAAAACCGAGACAGTTCTTTTATCCCCCAAAAAGGATTTATAGCTTTGTCAATACATTCATATAATTCATACCTCTCATTATAGATACATTTTTCCGTGTTCTCAGTTGACCAATACTTGTTAGGCCCTTTGGGAACCCATTTAGCACTTAAGTTTATCACTACTATATTATTTATAATATATATATATATATATATAAAAATTATATATATTATATACCTTTTACACATTAATTTTCCCACACGGGTTTTGTACCTGGTTCCTGTCCTCATGATACATTCTTCCCCAATGATTTTAGATTTGAGATCCCACTTCTCTCTTCCCCTTGTTCTTAACTTTGTGTATTCTGTTCAGTCTGTTTCCATTTTAGAATTTCTAGAGGGCTTAAGCTAATTCCTTCCCAGGGCCATATTTCAGACATTTGTGTACCTCCACATATCCAGCACTCAGTTAAATTTAATTCTCGACTGATCCTTTCTACTAAGTCAATGAACAGGTTTTTTCCTGATGGGATGTCTAGGCTTTTTTCAAATTTTGTTGTCAACACTTTTTCTTTTATTATACCTTCAATCCTTTGTGATCTGCTTCAAAGCATAACCAAGTGTCTCCTATAGGACATTCCCCAAACAGGCGCTGTGCATAACTAGCTGTGTTTTTTGTGGTCCAATAAACTTTTCCATCCTCTTGGCAAGTATTCAACTGGGAGTGGTCAAAGCAGTTTGGGTTCACGTTAGTATGGACCCTGAATAAGGATCTGAGATCCTCTCCATCGTACACTGGATGGTAGCAGTTAGCACAGGCTTTTGTTTCATAGGTGTGCTTTATGAACATCACCAGTACGATCCCTCCCAAGAGTCCGGTATGGGCCATCCTTCCTGGATCTCTTGCTCCACCCGGCCTTGCCTCTTGGAGTGGAGAGGTCTCCTAAAGAACCCACTTACATGCTTCCACTTCCCTTCCCTATTAATTTAGTTGCCCTTAGAGAATGTTCTGTAGGAGATTTACTCTCTTTTTTTTTTCTTAAAAAAAACTTTACACTCTTTTAATTTTTCTATTACTTAAATTTGTTCAAACTGCTACTTATAGAACTTAACAACTTTTAAAATTAACAAAGAAAAAATCTTAAACTTATTTAAATCACTATTTATAAAACCTAAACAATATTTAAACTTAATAAAAAAACCCTTATTTTTTTCTATTACTTAAACTTATTTAAATTGCTATTCATAAAACTTACAATTTAAAAATTATTAAAAAAACCCTTAAACTTACTTAAATTCTTACTTATAAAAAAAGACTTAAACTATATGTAAAATTAATACAAAAAAGAACTTATACCCCTTTTTAATATATCTATTACTTAAACATATCTAAAATTGCTAATTACAAAAACTGACTTAGGTTTACAGAAATTAACCCTTATTGTGCCCCCCCCCCCCTTTTTGAGTTCGTTGAATATGGGAGAGGCAACTGAAACAAAAGGTTTTCACAGTCTCTGTTATCTCTTATTTCTTTTTAAAGGTTAATTTCAAGTCTTTCGGGTGTGGTGTTACTGTCCACTCGGTTTCATCCGGTGAGGGTGCTGAACTCGGGTTCTCTCCAGGAGGGGGTACTGGCCCTTTAACTCTGGTGATGTGGGTCCATCCTTTTTCCTTAGTGCGCACTGCTGTGTGAGTTGTTAACAGTACTTGGTAGGGACCTTCAAACTTCGGGGTCAGCGGGGTATTAGTCCACGTTTTGATCAATACCCAGTCTCCAGGATTGATATTATGCACATTTGCATCCAAAGGGGAAGTTTGAGGAAGATAGCCTTTCTTTCTGAGATTTTCTAAGGTTTGTCCAATGGTTTTTAGATATTTTCTAGTGATTTCCTCTCCTTCCAGGTAGTCTTTAGAACTATAAGGAGATAACAAAAAGGGAAGCCCAAATAACATTTCATATGGTGACACTCCTAGATCTGCTCGTGGCTGTGTTCTGATTCGTAGTAATGCTAGGGGTAAGCATTTAAGCCAATTTAGTTGAGTTTCTGCTATTAGTTTAGTCAGTACATTTTTAATGGTTTTGTTCATCCTTTCTACTCTGCCTGAGCTTTGGGGATGCCATGGGGTGTGTAACCTCCATTTTATCCCTAAGGCTTGTGTTACCTGTTGTAGAATTTGTGCTGTGAAATGTGGCCCTCTGTCTGAATCAATATTATTTATCAGCCCATACCGAGGGAGGATATCTTCTAATATGATTTTTGTTACTACTTCTGCTGTTTCCTTTTTGTAGGAAATGCCTCTACCCAATGGGTAAGGTGATCTATGATCACAACAAGTGTTTGTACCCTTGAACAGGGGGCATCTCAGTAAAATCAATTTGCACGTTCTGGAAGGGCCTTAAGGCCTCCCTCCAGGCTCAGTTTTTCTCATAATTTTTTATTTTCTGACATATTATACATCCCTGAGTAACTGCTTTTGCTAATTCGTGTACTCCAATACATAGGTTTTCCCTTAGGAAATGGTCACATAATCCCTGGGTTCCCCAGTGGGTTAAATTATGTATTTCTGTAAGTATTTTTCTGGCTAGGGCTTTATTTAAGAATTTCCGTCCGTCAGCTGTTAACCACACTCCGTGTTCCCCCTGGTGTAATCCTAATTCTTTTATTGCTTTCTGCTCTTTTTACTAAACACTTGCTCTATCCTTTCTTCTTTTTCTTGGTATTTTCTCAATTTGAGGATTTTTACTGGTTCTCCTGGTTCTAAAGCTGCTTCTCTGGCTGTTTTATCAGCTAACTGGTTTCCCCTTATCTCGGGCATATCTCCCTTTTGATGTCCTTTTATGTGAACTACTGCAATTTCTACTGGTTTTTGTAAAGATTTTAACACTGACTTTATTAATTCTGTGTGTATTAAGTTTTTCCCTTTTGAATTTAAATATCCCCGTCCTTCCCAAATTTTCCCAAATGTGTGCACGATACCAAAGGCATATCTAGAGTCTGTGTAAATGGTCCCTCGGTCATCTTTAAGTAAGTCTAGCCCTCTCTTTAGTGCATATATTTCACAGCACTGTGCTGACCAATTACTTGGTAACTTTCCCTTTTCTAAAACTTTCATTTTCTCTCCCTCAATCACAGAGTATCCTGATATTCTTTTCCCTTCCACCACTCGGGATGACCCATCTGTGAACAACACTCTCCCATATGGAAGGGGTGTATCCTCTAAATCTTCCCTTACTTTTGTCTGCATATCAATGAGTTCTAGGCAATGGTGTTCTATTTCTTCAGTGGGCTCACCAGAGAGAAATTGAGCTGGATTTAAGCTTTTTGATGTTGTTAGTTCTAGGTTATTTGAATTTATCAGTATAATTTCATATTTTAGGATTCTAGAATCTGTGAGCCACTTTTGAGCTCTTTGACTTAAATTGTTTTCAAATCATGTGGAGTATGTATCTTTATCTTTCCCTGTAATGTTAACTTTTGAGCTTCTTCTATTAAAATAGCTGCAGCTGCAACTGCTTGGAGACAAGCCGGCCATCCCCTAGCAACTGGATCTAACAGTTTTGATAAAAATGCTACAGGTTTTCGGTATCCTCCCCATTCTTGGGTTAAAACTCCGTATGCTATCCCTTCCTCAGTGTTTACAAATAAATCAAACTCCTTTTTAAGATCTGGTAAGCTTAAAACTGGTGCTGAGGATAATTTCTCTTTTAGATCTGCAGCTGCCTCTCGTCACTCTCTGTCCAATTCATTGGTTCCTGGTCTATTAATTTATCATAAAGAAATTTGACCCCTTGAGTGTACTTATCTATCCAGTGCTTGCAGTATCCAAACAGGCCTAGAAGTTTCCTTATGTCTCTCTTAGTTTTTGGAGGTGATATAGACACTATTCCTGAAATTCTTGCAGGGCTTAACCTTTTACTCCCCTTTCCGATTATGTGTCCTAAATAAGTGACTTCATTTTCTACAAACTGTAGTTTACTCTGAGATACTTTTAACCCCTTTTCTCCAAGAAAGTTTAGAAGTTGTATACTTACATCTTTAACTTCTTTCTGTCTCCCCTGATATTAATAAATCATCCACGTATTGCAAAATTTGAACTCCTTCTTTGGGACTAAACTGTTCTAATAATGTTTCTAGGGCCTGTCCGAAGATATTTGGCGATTCCGTATATCCCTGTGGTAACCGGGTCCACCTTAGCTGTTGTTTCCTTCCCCTGTCTGGATGTTCCCATTCAAAGGCGAACCAATCCCTACACTCTTCTGCTAGGGGACATGCCCAAAAAGCATCCTTTAAGTCTATCACTGTGAACCAGGTATGCTCTCTTGGAATTTTACTCAGCAAGGTATAGGGGTTAGGTACTACTGGGTGTCGAGCAATAGTTCTTTTATTTATTTCTCTCAAATCCTGGACTAATCTAAACTTTCCCTCATCTTTCTTTATGGCTAATATAGGGGTGTTATGAGGGGACATACACGGTTCTAAGATATTTTCTTTTAAAAGATGCTCAATTACTGAAGCTAGCCCTTTCTTTCCTTCTGGTGACATTGGGTATTGCTTAACTCTGATGGCAGGGGTATCTTTTTGCATTTCTATCTTAATGGGAGGGATATCTAAACACCCATATTTTCCCTCTGTAGCCCACACTTCTGGATTTATCTCTTGTATATCCCCTTGGGTCAGTTTCATGATATGCACAACCATTTTTCCATCTTTTGGGATAACTCCTACCCCGAGCTGCACTTGTAAGTCTCTGCCTAGTAAATTGGTTTCTGTATGTGGTAAATAAAGAAAATCAGCTACACAGTGCTTTGAGTTCCCTTTAATCTCTACTCCTTCAACTATTAATGCTCGAAAGGGCCTCCCTTCAGCCCCTAACACTTCACAAGTTTTTGTCCCGATTGTTACCCCTGTTGGTAATTTCCTTAAACTCGATCTATCAGCTCCTGTGTCTACTAAGAATTCATATTCTTCACTTTGGGGACCCACATCAAAGTTTACTAGAGGCTCATCTTGTTGTTCTATTGGGTCCCCTATTTTATAGAGCCTCTGACACCCCTAATCCTCCCCTTTCAGCACCCTCTCCAGGGCATCTTGCTCCCTTGCAATAGCCTCATCAAGTGATAATTTCTTACAATCCCTTTTTAAATGCCCTATTTCACCACAGTAATAACAAGTTCTATTCTCTCCTGGGTTACTTCTTTTTAAATTTACCCACGGTGGTACTATGGGTGACTTTGGTTCTTTAAATGAGGGTCTTGGTCCTCCCTCACTAGATTTCCAGGAGGAGTTTTTCTGGTTTTCTGCTACTCCAGTACTTTCTCTTGCTACAGCTACCATAATGCGAGCCTTGGCTTTAGCTTTTTCTTCTTCTCTCCTCAGGTAAACTCTTAAGGCTTCTTTTAATAATTCATTAATACTTTTCTCCTGCCAATCTTCAATTTTTTCTAATTTTCTCCGTATATCTGGCCATGACTTTGTTACAAACTGCACTTTTAGAATTACTTGTCCCTCAGGACTATCAGGGTCTATGCTTGAATATAATTGAAAATTTCTTTTTAATCGATTTAGCCAAGTGGCAGGAGTCTCATCTTTTTCTTGGGACCCATCAAAAGCTAATTTAGTATTATTCCCTCTGGGGACAGATTCTCTTATACCTCTTACTATCAAGGACCTATAGTCTCTCATATTTTGTCTTTCCTCTTCTCGATTTGGGTCCCACCCTGGGTCAGTTATCGGTAATTTATGATCTCCAGGTGGCCCCAACCTATTTTCCCTTTCCCAGATTCTGATACTTGCTGTTCTAATCATTCGTATTTCCTCAGGGGAGAACAAGATGTTTAATATAGAATTTAACTCTCCCCATGTATAAACATTGGGCCCAAGGAATTGGTCTACCTGTGTGGCAATACCTATGGGATCTTCAACTAAATTTCCTAGCTCTTTCTAAATCCTCTTACTTCAGAGGCTGTTAATGGGGCATTTACAAATCCCACTCCTCCAATTACTCCTCCCATAGGCACTTCCCTGAGGGGAAAAAGTTTTTCTGGCTTTAAGGCTTTTGACCTTGTGTTACAATAGGGTCCTTCACTTACATTATTAACTGATAACACTGGCTGAGTTAAATTCCTGGGGAATTCCAGGAGAACGGGATGACTCACAGGAGTCTGTAGGGGTTTTGGTTAACTCCCAATTAGGAGGTGGCAGGGGAATTACTGTAGGTGAGGGGGAGGTAGTAAAATCTGTAGGGGGAGAAACAGAGGATGGTACTGTGGGAGAAAGGGGGGCTAGGGAAGAGGTTGTGTTTTGGGAAACTGCAGGGGTTATAACTGGGGCTAAAGAATTTTGACTATTGGAAGGAGGTGGCAAAGGGGCTGTTGGGAGAGAAGGGGGAGAAGGTACTAAGGACTGGGGAGGAGAGGTGTTAAGGGGGGGTGATGATGGAACCACTGGGGGAAGAGGAGGAGAGGGTTCTGAAGGAGTTTGAGTTTGACTCGGGGAAGTTAGTAGGGGAACTGGGACAGGATTTTGAGGGACTTGGGGCACCTCTGGGTAAATTGGAGGGGGTAAATGGTCTAAAGGGTCCCATCTTTGATTAGTTTCTGTTCTTTCCTCTTTCTGTTCTTTTCTTTCACACTTTTCTTTTCTTTTAATTTGCAGACTTTTATATTCTCTTTACTCGTGGCTCTCTTTTGCCAACAAGCAGCATAAGCTAACTGGTTTACGTCTGGATCTTCCTGAGTTCTTAGGTAGTGATTTAACTGATAGCACATCCACTCATCATGTGTTCCAAACCATGGCCACTCTCCTGGTAATTTTAATTTTGGCCAGACTTCTGTGCAATAAAACACCATTTTAACCTGATCTAGTCCTTTTGTGGCCTCTAAAGAATCCCATTTAGTTAAAAGTTGTTCTAAGGGACTACCGGGTGGAATACTCTTTACTTTGTTATTTCCTTTTGGGATTTCTTTTTCTTACTAGTACATTGTCCCATTTTCTTTAAACTGAAAAAAAATTTCAAAGGTGCCTTTACTGACTGGCAACACAGGGTTTTTTTTTGTTGTTTTGTTTAGTTTTGTTTTTGTTTGTTTTGTTTTGTTTTTGTTTTTTTTTTTTTTTGTTTTGTTTTGTTTGGGTTTTTTTAGCAAAAATAATTCTTCAGCTTTTCTCCCTTTACTTCAAATCTCCTGACTTAATTCTTGAACACTTCAACATAAAACTCCTAAACTTTATGCTTTTCTACTCTTTCCTACACTTTTGCTTTCATTAGGGAACAAATTCTCCCTCTTTCTACTGACTTTCTCTAACCTTCTTCACTTTCTTGGACGCTCACACTTTACTCACACCAGGGGCTCAGACTCTCTTCTGACCCCTTTGAGGTGAGTCCTAATGACCTCACCTCCTCTGTACCCCTGTGCCTTGCCTCACCCCTGAGACTCTGGACACGCTTTGCGGCGCACGACAGGGTCCCTAGTACTGGCATCCCCTTCCGGGCCTCAGGGCCTTCCCACGCCTGAGCCCCCGCCGGGCCGGACACCTTCAGTCCGAACCCCGGACTAGACTGCCCTGTCACTAGTACAGTCCCCCTCTTCACTTTTTGAAACGGAGGTAAGAGGTCAAGACTCCACATGGGTTACCTGGGGGGGGGTATCCCTTCCTTGTTTCCAAGGATCAACCCCAGCAGGGCCCGACCCCTTTGCCTTCCACCAGGACTGGCTTGACTACTTCTCCCCAGCGAAGCAGCCTCGGCAAGAGGGATGAGTGTGTGTGTGCAGGATGCCCGCCTTGCCTCCAAGCTGACTCCCCACCCCGGTGTCCTCGGGCTATGGGTTTACGGCCTCCTCCCTGAGACCGCGGCAGCACACCCTCTCCGGTGCGTCTGGCTCAGTCCTGGGAAGCAGGGACTCTCATGAGCTCTCGGCACCCGCAGTGTTGGGGACACCCTGTCAACCCTGGTACGGTTTTCCCGCCCCTCCAGGGACTCTAAACCCTCCTAGGCTACTCTAGCCTTTAAGGGGGGGGACCTGCCCCTAAATGCGTGCCACTCACACTCTGTTTTCCCCTGCACGCCCAGAGGGGGTCTTTCTGCCCCTAAGGAGACGCCTCACTCATTAATTTCTCTCGCTTCCCCCTTTTCCTGGCCGGCCCCCTCGCGGGGGTCCGAAACCGCAGTACCGAGGGGTCCACACTCAGTTCCGGGGGTCCGAGCTGCCGGCCCCCGACTCTCTCACACTCCCACTCGCACGTCTCCTTTACCCACCGCCGGAATGCTCACCCTCCGGCGCTCCTCCTCGTTGCCGGTCCCAGGCTGCTCCCGCTTGTCCAGCTGTCCCGGAGGTCCGAAGGGCGAGCGGCCGTCCCGTCCTCGGTCCCTCTTCAGGCGTGGCCAGATCCCGTGGACGAGCCCCAAAAATTGTTCTGGAAAAAATATAAGAGAGAGTCAGAGAGTTGCTGTTTTTGTATGTTTCTTTATTATCAAGCTTGGCCTTGGGGGAGAGCTTGCTTGCTCCCTTGGCAACGTGGAGGAGGAGGTACACACAGCTTCGCTTCACAGCAAAGCTGGGGACTCCCACCCCCCCCACGGGCTTTTTCCCTTGCCGGGGAGTCCGTTTCACGTCGCTGATCAGGGGTCGTCCAGCGATGGGGGACTCCTTCTCAGGTCATGGTGACTAAATAAAGCTGCTTTGGCGGACCTCCGTACTTCTTGCACTAGTCTAAAATGCGACTACAGTCCTGGATTTTACTTTGGTTCCCTGCTTTTCGGAGTCTCTTGTTCCTGAGTTGTTCCCAGAATTCCAGTGTTCTTTTTATTTGCATATTCAGACACTATCCAGCGAATGGGAGCAGAGATACAGGTAATAAGGTGAATTCTTAATTAACAAACAAGCAAATAAGGTGATAAATCAGTATTAAAACAGGAATAAGGCAAATTCTTTATACAGAACTAGCATTAACAATCTTAATGGAATTACTTAACAATTAAGTAACTAAAACATAGATTATTTGAATAGAACTCATTTATAACACAGGGATGGGGCATTGACCACCTGCAGCCCCCCACATCCCCCCTGGCCATGGAACCTGGCTGCAGAAATGGGTCCTTGGGGTGCTTTCCAAGGGAACTTGAAGGGATGAGGGATCCAAAGCCAGCAGTGGGGTCAGTGCAGTGTCCATGGCCACAGCCCCTTTCAATGGCCCAGGGCAGGTTGGGATGATGATCCACCCTCACTCCTGGCCCAGGGCAGGGCTGCAGTGTCTTGGTGGCACCTTGGGCTTGGCACACACTTGAGGAGGGTTTCTGTTTTCACTGGGGAAACTCAGGAGTTTTGATTGCTTCAAAAATAAAAGAAGAAAAACCCATCTTTTGGATGTCTGCAACCAGTTCTCTGAGAAAAGCAGGTCCCAGGTGAGTGAAATGAGACAGGATGGGGTTGGGGAATGTGGAGCAAGGTTGTCCACACTGGGTCAGACCTCAAGGCACAGCATCTCTGACCAGGCCAGATTTCCTTAGGAGGAACCCTGGAACAGTATCAGTCACTGAATGCTGTACTCACCTCTGCTCTAAAGAGAAAAATTCACCCATGAAAATAGGAATGCATATTTCTTAGGTGATCTCTGAAATATTTGTCCATAATGCAAGGAAAAAAGCCTTCCTAATGAACTGTAACATACCAGAGGGAATCAAGGCACAGCCATGGTATCTCAGCATTTGCTTTCTCCAAATGAGCCCCATGGTGCATTTGGTGCTGAGCCCTGGACCTCAGGGCCTGAGAGGAGATTGCACAAACCTTTCCAGGAGTCAAAGTCAGAGGAAAAACCCAAAGTGTCTCCAAGTAGTAATGGGTCCCACTAAGGTCCATCCCCAACACAAGGACTCCTCATGGACTCCTTGGTGCAGAGAATTGGAGGCCATGATTGCACAAGAACCTCTCAGAGACTCAGTGGCAAAAAGAAGTACTTAAATTAGCCCTGAGTACCTTGAAGCATTAATGAGCCCCACTGAGTGTGGTTGCAGGCTAAGAATCTCTAGGGACTAATTAAAGCAGATAACTGGAGGCCATGATTGCACAAACCTCTCAGACTCAGTGTCAAAAAGAGTTCCTTAATAAACCTTGAGATTCTGAAGAATTAATAGCTCCACTGCATCTTTATATGGAGGAAGAATCCCAAGGGACTCTTTAAAGTAGATAATTGGGGCCATGATTGCACAAACCTCTCAGAGAGTCAGTTTTAAAAGGGAAATACCAAGAATTTTAAAACAACTGAAGTACCTTGAAGCATTAATGAGCCCCATTGAGCGTTGTCCTGACAAAGCCTCTCAAGGGACTAATTACAGCAGATAATTGGAGGCCATGATTGCACAAACCTCTCAGAGACTCCAAGGCAAAAGCAAAACCCAAAGTCCTTTAAAAACCTGCAGTCCCTGGGAGCATTCAGGAGCCCCCAGGGCCATTGCTGACCAAGGCTCCCCAGGGACTCCTTCCAGCACATCCTTGAGGCCACTGGCATGTGAGGGGGATGCTGAGGGCAGCACAAGGGGCTGACAGTGCCCAGCCTTGCTGGGGCTGTGCCAGGAGGCCCCAGGGCCTCAGGACAAGGTGTCTCCTCACAGCCCTTGGTGGCACAGAGGCTGCTGTGCCCCAGGACACCAGGACTTGGCTTCTCTTTGTCCCCACCTGTCATCACTGCCTCCAGTTCTCTGCTCTGCTGGGGCCTGGGGACACTTTCTCTGTCCTGTCCCTCAGTGGGACCCATTAAAACTTCAAGAAACTTTGGAGCTGGATTCTGACTTGGAGTTCCTGAGAGGTTTCTTCAGCTCCCTCTCAGGGACTGATGTTCAGGGCCTCAGCACAAAGCCCAAGAGGTCATTAAAGTCCTTGTGCTGTGTCTGTGCTGCTGAGCTGGGCTGGGCTCCTGGCACAGAAGCAGCTCCTGGCAGCCAAGAAGAGCTTCAAAAACACATCTCTCTTGATGAGCAACTCTTCTCCCAGCCCAGCAGGGCTGGGGCACTGCCTGCAGCCACCCCGGGCACAGCACACAGGCACAGAGAGCTTCAATCACTCAGGGCTGGGAAGGAGCTGAGAAGTGACTGGGAGAATCACTCCCAGCCCTTGGCACAGGAACCTCTGGCTGCAGGACAAGGCAGCTGCAGCTCCTGCAGGGATCTCCTAAAGCTGCAACATCCCAATGCCTACAGACTCTGTGAGTACATTCTCTGATTATCTCTTGTGAGAGCAGCCAGGGGTGCCCAGGGCTGTCCTGCAGAGCAGGGTCCTGCAGCCCAGGGTGCTGTGCTGGGCCAGGGACTCTGCTGCCTGCCAGGGACAGCTCTCAGCCAGCCCTGGGAGCTGCTCCAGCACTGGGGAGAAGCTGTGGGGGGAAGGAGCCGCCCTGAGCAGGGCAGGTGCTGCTGCTGAGAGGTGCTGTGTGGGGCAGGGCTGCTCCCAGCTCCAGACCAGCCTGGGCACAGCTGGAGGACACTTGCCAAAAGAAGGTAAGCCTGGGATTGCTGTAAAGATCAGGAGCTTTCCTGAGGTGTTTTCAATTTCCTGCTTGGAGCAGGGTGGGAAGGCTCAGGTGGTGATAAAAAGAATTTTGCTTTTTATACATTTTTCATGTATGCATAGCTCTGTTAACTACTATTATATTGTTATAAATCTATAATCCTTAATTAACTCTATTCAACTACTATTACATATTTATATCATGTTATCCTTGATTAACTCTAGTGCATTACTCTCTTTCTCTTAGATTTTAGAACAATAAGCAGACCTTCTAAATACATTCCAGAAATACTGTATAGTTTTACTATCAGGAAAAAAACCTGCAAGAAGAACATTTTGTTTTTTAACCAGAGTGTGAGCAGTCATTAAAAAAAAAAAAAAAAAAAAAAAAAAAAAAAAAAAAAAAAAAAAAAAAAAAGTGAGGCAAAGAAGACCTTTGAAGGCTTCTTTGGAAGAAATGGTCCTCCTCCAACGGGTTTACCCAGGGGTGTGTAACTGGGGCAACTGAATCTCCTATTGGATGTCCCTGGTAAATATCCTAATTAATCAACATTAATACATTTTAAAATCAGATCCTGGGTGTGCCCCATCCCCACTGGGACACCTGGAAGCTTCAATTAAGGTCTGGTTTTTACTTTTCTGTTCTAATGATGTTACAAGCGGTTTTTTTCTCTTTTGATTACAGGCAACAGGAGGATGAGAGAAGCAAAATAGGAATTGAAATCACAGAATCACAGAACATTCTGAGTTGAAAGGGACACACGGATCATCAAAGTCATGTTTAACATTTACAGAGACTCCAGAACTGTAACTTTGGGTGGTCAGTCTCTCTGCTGGGAGGCTCCTAAAGGGCCTTCAGCCACTCCTCAGCCCTGGACAGCTCCAGCATCACCTTTGCAGGGCCCAGCAGGGCTCTCCTGAGCTGCCCTTGCCCCCTGCAGACAGAGCCTGCCCCAGGCAGGGCCCTGCAGACAGGCAGGTTTCTGTAGGGCCGGGCCCAGGGCACAGAGGGTGGGATGGGCTCTGTGAGCGCTGGCAGGGACAAGGCTCCTCTCAGCAGGGAAATGTCCAGGCACAGGGAGATGCTCAGGGAAGGAGAGGGGGCTGAACAGAGCAGTGCTGGGGGCAGGAGGGCACTGTTGGTGTGTGGGAGGTGCCGTGCACAGCTGGCTATGGGAACACTGTCCTGAGTGCCCGGCTGTCTGTGCCCTGCCCTCCCAGGCACAGCACCACAACATCTTCTCTTCTTTCTGCCCTCCCCTGATCTTGTCACTGTCATCTGGTGCTCTCAGGGAGGCTCTGGCATTTGCAGCAGCTGAGTCAGGCACTGCCCTTGGGATTGCTGCCAGGCAGCTGTGTCCATGGGAATGGGGTGTCCAAGCTTGCCTGTCACCTGTGGGGCTGTGGGCAAAGCATCCATGGGAAAGGGGAATGAGCTGAGCCCCCTCCCTGAGATCCCATCATGGGCACACCCGGGGATCTCCTTGCTGTGTCCTTCCAAGCTCTGAGCTGCCCTCCTGGCTGCAAATCTGTGCCACAGCCTCTGGGAGTTCCCTGAATGTCCCAGGGAAGTGCAGAGATGCCAGAGCTGAGGAAATGCTGTTGGGTTTGCCAAGGGAGCCGTGAGTGTCCTTGGCAGAAGGGGGTGCTGAGCCCTTGCCCAGAGACCTTTGGAGAGGCTGAGACATTCAGGGATCCCTCTGCTCTGGGCAGGGTCTGGTTTATCCCAGGGTGACACGGGAGTGTGACTGTGCTCTGATTGCAGCCAAAGGTGCAAACCCAGGGCAGTTGGGAACAAGCCCATCCAGCCCCTCACCTTCCCTAAGCCACAGGGAATCCTTTGCCTCTCACATCTCTCAGTGGCAAAATCTGAGTGCAGCAGAAATGCTGGGGATTTCTGACCTCAGAGAACAGGAATAATGTGTGCAGGAAAACAATGGCTAAAATTCCTTCCTGCTCTCCATGCCCTTTAGGAGTGCAGATGGGAACAAGCCTGTCTGCATTAGGAGTGATTCCACTGACAAATCCTGAATATCCATCCTTGTCCCTCTGCCACATGGCCACACACCCAGGGCAGCAGGGCAGGGATGGCTCCTGGAGAGCCCCCACACACAGGCCTGGCTGCTCCTGGCACACTCAGACAGCACACTGGAGCTCAGGCAGGGACCTGGGTGAAGGTTTTCCCAGAGCAGGAACAAGGGTGGGTGAGGTCACAGGGACAGTCTACAGGGAATGGCCCAGGTTTGGCTCAAAGCAGCCTCTGCTGACTTGTCACTGTCCTTTATCCATGAACAGGTCCCCATGGGCAGGCACAGCAAATGTCCAACAGCAGCTCCATCAGCCACTTCCTCCTGCTGCCATTGGCAGACACGCGGCAGCTGCAGCTCCTGCACTTCTGCCTCTTCCTGGGCATCTCCCTGGCTGCCCTCCTGGCCAACGGCCTCATCATCAGCGCCGTAGCCTGCGGCCACCTCCTGCACACGCCCATGTTCTTCTTCCTGCTCAACCTGGCCCTCACCGACCTGGGCTCCATCCTCACCACTGTCCCCAAAGCCATGCACAATTCCCTCTGGGACACCAGGACATCTCCTACACAGGATGTGCTGCACAGCTCTTTTCTTTTGTTCTTATGTCAGCAGAGTTATCTCCTGACCATCATGAGCTACGACCGCTACGTGTCCATCTGCAAACCCCTGCACTACGGGACCCTCCTGGGCAGCAGAGCTTGTGCCCACATGGCAGCAGCTGCCTGGGCCAGTGCCTTTCTCAATGCTCTCATGCAACAGCCAATACATTTTCCCTGCCCCTGTGCCATGGCAATGCCCTGGGCCAGTTCTTCTGTGAAATCCCACAATCCTCAACTCTCCTGCTCCAAATCCCACCTCAGGGAACTTGGGCTTCTTGTATTTTCCATCTCTTTAGCATTTGGTTGTTTTGTGTTCATTGTTTTCTCCTATGTGCAGATCTTCAGGGCTGTGCTGAGGATCCCCTCTGAGCAGGGACGGCACAAAGCCTTTTCCACCTGCCTCCCTCACCTGGCTGTGGTCTCCTGTTCATCACTGGCTTTTTGCCTACCTGAAGCCCCCCTCCATCTCCTCCCCATCCCTGGATCTGGCCCTGTCAGTTCTGTACTCGGTGGTGCCTCCAGCCCTGAACCCCCTCATCTACAGCCTGAGGAACCAGGAGCTCAAGGCTGCAGTGTGGAGACTGATGACTGGATGGTTTCAACATTAAACTGCTGGCCAATTTCTGCAAATCACTTGTAATAAAAGTCATCTTTGATACTTCTTGTTGGTTTCATTTTGGAGGTTCTTTTTCTTTGTTTTACTCCTTTAATCTTCTCCACAAAGATAATGTCACTGTTTGTGCCATTTCTCATTTTTTTCTCTCCACCTTCCCTGTGGCCACAGACTGTGCCCATGAGGGGCTGCGCTGTTGGTGACTTTAAAGGAACTAAGGGATCTCTCAGCCAAGTTTTCTGCAGAGATCCCTTTTGTTCCCTCCTCTGGAGCTGGAGCAGCAATGTCTGTGTGCAGAGCTGGGGGCAGATCAGTGCTGGCACAGCAGCTGTGCCCAGGAGCAGCAGCACACAAAGACCTTCCTGGTGCTGTGCCCTGGGCCAGGAGGGATTGTGCCACCAGAGCTGAGCCTAAATTTCTTCTCCCAGGCAGCTTTAGGGCATGGAACATGGCAGAGCGACTCTCAGCTTTCCACAGTCCTCCAGAAGGATCCTGTGTGTGAAGCAGCCTGAGAACAGGGTTTATGTGTGAGAGGAGGGGAATTCAGAGCTCTTTTCCCCTGTGGGCTGAGGGTCTGCATTTCCAATGGCCCTGCAGCTGCCAAAGGGGCCTTTTTCACTCAGCTGAGAACAGTTCTGCTGAAAGCCTGTCCTAAACCTGCTTTTCCTGCAAATGTGCCCAATGAGTCCTCATTTTTTGCAGCCACAGGTCTTTTGTGCTGCAGGTGTGAGACAGATGGATGGAACCTCTGCTGGGGGAAGTTCTCTTTTTCTTGTTTGTTTTTCTTTTGGGGTTTGTTTGGTTTTTTTGTTGGTTTGGTTTATTTTCCTGTTCTTTTGTTTTGATTGGTTTTGTTGATGTGGAGGAGAGAGCTCTTATTTTAGGTTTTGTGGATTTGTGGGTTCGTGGGGTTTTTTTTTTTTTTTTTTTTTCTGGTTTCGGTTTTTTTTTTGGTGGTGGGAGTTTTTGGTTTGTATGGGGGGTTTTTTGCCTTTTTTTTTTTTTTTTTTTTTGTGTCTTTTTGGTTTTCTTATTTAACTCCCTGTCAGCTCTGGGCAGAGCTCTGTGACTCTATGTGGCACTTGCCTGTGGCACTGTGGAGGTGGCCAGGGGGACCTTCCCCGAGCTGTGTGCACAGCAATGCACATCAGCCCAGGCCGGGGGTGCTCAGTGCCCGCTCAGTTTGCTGTCTGGCTGTGGCTCTGGACGCTTCCCTTGGAGCGTCTCCAGGCAGGGAACGTTGGAGCTGTCCCCACCGTGGTGTCACAGAGAGGGGAACGCTGGGGCTGTGCCGCTCCTGCCCGGCCCCAAGAGCTCTGCCAGCGCCTGGAGGAGACACAAAGGCTGAGCCCAAGGGTGAGAACTGCAGAAGGGGCTGAGCTGGGAGGGAGGCAGCGGGATCATGGAGTCCAGGCCCTGGCCCTGCACAGACAGCCCAAGAGTGGCAGCCTGGGCATTCCCGGGAGCGGTGTCCAAAGGCTCCTGGAGCTGTGGCAGCCTCGCAGCTGTGACCATTCCCTGGGGAGCCTGGTGAGTGGTCAAGGCCCCTGCAGGGGAAGAAGCTTTTGCTGGTCTCCAGCCCGCAGCTGGCCTGGCCCAGCCCCAGCCGTTCCCTGGGGTGCATTCCCTGCTGGCCCCGGGGCAGAAGTCTCAGCTGCCCCTGCTGCTGTCCCTGGGCAGGAGGCGCAGCCCCCGGGGAGCTCTGAGCTCCGTCTGCTGCTGGGCTGCGGCCGAAGCGAGCCAGTGCCGGCAGAGCTCTGGGGAAAGGTCCCGGCCCTGGCTTGGGGCTGGGCCAGAGCCCAGGGAGCAAATCAACTTGCAGCTAGCTGCCCCAGAGCAGGGAAGAGCAGGATTGCTGGCTGGGAGAGACTCTTGCCAAGGGCCTGCAGCACCAGGACACAGGCCATGGATGGACACTGCTTGGGGCCAGGGTGAGCTGGGATGTGGGGATGGACTTGTTCCCTGGGAGGGCGGTGGGGCCCTGGCACAGAGTGGGAGGAAAAGCTGCGGCTGTCCTGGGAATGGCTGGAAGTGTGCACGGTCTGGTTAGAGGGGACTTCCCACCCAGAAGGGATGGGATGGGATTGGGATGGGATGGGATGGGATGGGATGGGATGGGATGGGATGGGATGGGATGGGATGGGATGAGCAGTGTGATGTGGGGTGTATTGCAGTGTGGGGTGGTAGTAAAGTTGGAGGGGTAGGGATTGCAGTGGGGGGATGGGTGGTTTGGGCTCTTGGAGTAGGGGAGTAGAGGGAGGGAAATCAAGAAGCAGTTTTTAAAGGCTGCTGGTGCTTTTAGGAATTTTGGGGCCTGGAGTGTCTTGTGGGAGGTTGCAGTGAAATTGGGAAGGCTGAGTTTAAGGTGCTGTGCTGTGCAGGGCTGAGGTGGAGGGGCAGTGATTTTGGGAGGGTAAGGGACCTGCTCGAAAGAAAGAAAGAAAGAAAGAAGAAAGAAAGAAGAAAGAAAAAAGAAGAAAGAAAGAAAGAAAGAAGAAAGAAATGAGAGAGAGAGAAGGAAAGGAATAAGGAAAAGAGGGAAGGAAGGAAGGAGGAAGGAAGGAAGGAAGGAGGAAGGGGAAGGAGGAAGGAAGGGTTTTAAATGAAGCTCTATATGTCTAATTTTAACAAGCAAAGTTGAATTTAGCGCATGCAATTTTATTTAAGTAGCATTTTATAATCAAGCATATGCAAAAATTTGACAGTGATTAATTAAAGATAAGTATATTTGGATAAAGCATAAGCAAACTGACCAGGGTACGGAGGGGGGTTTCTCACCCTACCTCACGTACAAAACAAAGTAATCCAACTTAAACTATATACTGTATGCTAATATTATTCATTAATATTTCAGTAAATCTCCTATTTTTAATTTAAAATCTACGTCCTATACTACATACATGCTCCACTTGTTGTTGGGGGTCTTCTTGGCTTTTTGGTGGTCTTCTTCAGATGAAGGCTCATCATCTTCCTCACATCCTATGAATAACCTTATTTGTGTGCGCTCTAAGTTTGTGTTATACATAACTAAGCATTTGTTCCAAAAAGTAATTATTTCATGGATCAAACCACCACCCAAACTCCCTACCTGGAATAGTCCCAACTTTGTCCATCTCAAGGTAAGTTCTATCTTAAGACATCCTGTATCCCATCACATCTGCAAAGGGCCCATCTCCCTACCTTGGAGTAGTCCCAGCTTTGGCCAATCCAGCTTTGAAGCTCTTGCTTATCTCAAACTGCATCCTGTATCTTCTTTTTCTCATGTAGCATCTGCCAAGGGGCCCATCTGCTTTGTAACACAATCACATCTACTTTTCACTTTACTACTTTATCACAAATATTTTCTAAAGTATCTATTTCTTAAATATTAATATAGTTACAATTAGCATGAATCATTTTAATTTATTACAATTTCCCCCATTTCTCTTTTTAATCATATTGATTCATGCTTTTTAATTAAAACTGAATCTCAATTTCTTCTATATTCCCAATAATCCAGGTTTTCACTCTCTCATTTCAGCCTCTAATTTTTCTAACATCTCCCATGCTGCATCAAACTTTTCACATTCCTTCTCAAATTTGGTTGACATCTCTTGTGCTAGTAGTCTCTTTATGTTCAGTCAACATCTCTTCGGGTCCTTCTTTTGAGTGCGAGTAGGTCTAGCTTTTAATATCATCAAAGGATTTGGTTTCCCTTTTGCTGCCAATTCTGGATCAATGGGCATTGCTGTCATTTGCATTCCTTGTATCACTGGGTGGATTAGTCTAATAAGACATGGAATCATGCATGGTAAGAATAACAATCCTAATCCAGAACATAACAGCATAAATCCCACCTTCTTCCACCAGGCTCCTCCAAAGAGGTTATCCCACCAATCCGTTTTTAGAATAGAATTCCACTTTTGAACAGGTACATGTGCCACCCTTTTAATTTCTTCAGCAAGTTTTGTGATGGCTTCCCCATGATCATCTCTCTCCACACAGCACTCAGATTAAATCTTCCTCAAACTCCCCCTTCTTCAGCCAACAGATAATCTAGGGCAATTCTGGTTTGATATACAAATGCTCACATTTGTGAATGCTGCTTGGCCAGTAACTTTAGGGCATCAGAAGTATGGTTTGATACAACCTCCACTCCTGCCTGGAGTCTTATCAACCGATTCAATAGATAAATTGGGGTCCTATATCCCCAAGATCCATCCTCAGCCCAAGTTGCTGGGTCATAATATATGATTCTTTCTGCAGGCCATTTGTCTTCCCCCCATTCCTGGTTTCCCCCTGCCTTTGGGAAGTCGAGGTTTAAATCTCTTTTATTCCTTTCTAGAGTCTCAAGTGGTGTTCCCAGCATATTGCTCCTAGACCTTGGTATGACGAAGAAGGAGGGTCGTATAACTCCTAAGGTACAGGTTCCCTCCCACTTTTGAGGTAATTCACTCTATGCTCATTGCCCACAAATGCAATATATTCCATCAGGGGCTTTCCATTTACTGTTTTTTCTTGTTGTTCCCAGTAGGATTTTAGGTCTTTTTTGGATGGTAGGGGTTAGCTCCAGGACTTTTATGCCAGCACAAATCAGTTTGATTATTCCACTCACAATTCATTTCCTTTGTTATTCCCCAATACCCAGTAAAAGTTTTTGGTTGTCAGGTCTTAGTTTTATTATCCGAATTAACTTAAAGTAGATATACAAGGAGTATATCCTACTACTTCATTTATTTCCTTCCTTCTCAAGTTATACAGACTGTTCCAATTACTTGATGACTCAAAATCCATCCTTCAGGTGTTTTAATGTCTTGGAAATTTGAGTATGATTCCATTTAAAAATTGTTCTGGAGCTAGACTCTCACCTCTCCACAGCCATCTTTCAGCCATTCTAAGTCCCCCACAGATCCAGCATTTGGATAATCCTAATTCGTAGCAATTTCTTGCATCAAATCTACAAAAAGTTCTTAGCTGAGGTTGTCAAATCCCAGTGCTATACTGCTGTTTAATTGTTCATACAGCTTATCCAGTTCCTTTAATTCTTTCCCTATGGCCTTTTTACATTTTTTTGTTTCTTTTGTTTTTCTTCTTTTTCCTTAGTGCTGTACCTCCTATACCTATACTTGGATCATTCCCATTCTCATCTTTCTCAAAACAAAAAAATTCATATTGAGGACAGATTTGATCCCTATAAGGATAAGGAGCTGGTTGATTAAATCTTAAATTTTTCCCTACCCAATCCATTTTTCTATTTTTAACACAAACATCTATAAAATTGCTGTGATCGTAGCAGGCAGCACTAACATGTGGATGTGCCATGATCATGGACGTGTTGCATTTATTACAGGGATCAACATTATTGGGACTTTGTTTTTGCATAGATTGTTCTCTCATTGCCCACTCTTGTGCTGCTTGTTTTATTATTGTTTGTTCCTGCATTGCTCATTCCCTTCTCTCATGGACTCTGTCCAGAGTGGCTCCATAGTTTTGGCCAGTTGCCAAGGGCATCAACAAACACAGTGAAAATAATCCTCAGGAGTTTTGACTTTCTACCATCCTCAAGGCCCTTTGGGTTGCAGCCAAGGGCCAAGATGTCAGGATTCTTGGCAGCAAAGTTTATATCCTGGGATCTAGTCACTGGTGCATTTGGTCTCACTGGTACCCTTGGCCTCATGTTTGTTTCAAGGATGGCACAGATTACTCACAGTTCTCGCAGCACTGCCTCTCTCTCTCTCTCTCTCTCTCTGGGTTAGTCAGCTACTTCCTCTTTTAGTCTAAACCACCAAAGCTCTGGAGATGTGCCAACCACAATAAGATTTGCTTTTTCACTACTTCAGTTAACAACCTGATTTGTTGGTAGATTTTGCTCTGATGTTGGGGATTATTATTAAGTCTTCATCCACCAATAGGCACATTCACAATGCCAATTCATAAGAAATGTGTCTATAGCGTGGCACACAAATTCCTTCTCCACAGAACTGTTAATTATGATACACTGGTCTATAATATTATGAATTGTTTGCTCTCTACCTGCTCAAAAGCTAATATAGTAAAAATTGGTCTAAATTTTCTATTAATCGAACTGCTGCATAAAAGGTTCCATCTTCATATCTCAAAGGTGTTCCAAAAAAATCACTGAAAAGCTTTTTAAATTAACTGTTCACATGCAATCTAAGCAAGTTAAACAAATCAATTGTCTCTCTCTCTCTTCTGCTCTTGTTATTCTCCACCACAAATTAAGGCAAAGCGTACAAATAACACAAACCCATGGGCGACACTCTAAGCCATGCTTAGTACACTCCCAGTGTGTTACTAGTTCTTGGACTCTTTTAGTAACAGGTGTTTCCAGTCTCTTGTTCTGGAATTGTAGTTCCTCAATGAAATCTGTTAGTTAGTTGCTGAGGGCCTCTTAAAAGATTTTCAATCTGTTCAGGCTGTTCCCATTGATCAAGGAAGTGTCTAATCCCTTCCCAGCATTGTTCTGCCTCCAAACTCAATGGAGTTGCTGTCAACAGCCAATCCAGAATGCCTAATTTTCTAATAAATTAAAGTTATTGCAATTACAAAACACAAACCTTTAATATTAACTATCAAAGGAGTTTTATAACCTGAACAGGTTAAGCAAGACAATTTATCTTTTTCTGTTGTTTCTGGGTATCCTACTATATCCACATTTACTTATTATCCTTTGTTGTTCCTGCAGTGTTCTCAAAGCCACTAATGTTCCATGTGATACGCTAAATAAATAAATGCTCTTTGTACTTGATCTTCTATATAAGTATCAATGTTGATCTGTGCTAAAACCCATTTGTGCATTCTAAAGTCTCGCTCTACTCTACTAAAACATCATATACATTTAATCATAAGCTACATCTCTTGGTCCCAAGGACAGTTGTTCTGTGCCAATGTCTTTGTCTCAGCCACTCATTGTCCACTGCTTTACACCACTCACACTGATGGCCGTGTTTGCAGCAGCCTTGCTGGAACATGGAAACTTCTCTCTGTGGGATGGCAGCTTCTGACCTTTCTGTACTAAGGATATCTTGAATATCCTGGGCTGGGTTATTCCTTTCAATATGTGGGTGGCACACCAAATTGTATTGCAGTATTATTGTGAATCCACAGCCAAAGACTATTTACCATAAGAGCCATAGCCTATGGGCACCAAATGCTCTCTTCAGCTATGTTGTGGGTAAATTACAATTTTACTTTAAACTGTATTTTGGACCTCAGTAAAAACACTTAATCAAATTTAAGTATTTTTAAATGTTACTTTCAGGTCTCCTGCTGTCAAATAATTTTCCAGTCTTTATTGGGTATAGGTCCTTTTACCCTTGAAGCATGAGCATAGCCTTTTTCTGCTGTTGAACTGTGCTTTTGTCAGGGAGAATCCATTGTCCCTCTTTTAGAGTTGCTCCTAGGTTTTTCATGGCTTCTACTTCTGCTGAAGAAAAGTATGGTGTTTTATTTTGTGTTCCTGCTTCCTGAAAAGTCATAATTTACATTGCTGTTTTCCATCAGGGAAGCTTTCTTAGCTTTATCATCAACCAAATTTGTTTCTTTTCGTTCTAATGTCTCTCCCCCTTTGGTGGCCTTTCACATGAACTACTGCTATCTTTTTTGGACTCATCAAAGCTTTAAGTATTTGAGTTATCAATCCTTGGTGCACTAATCCTTTTCTTTGAGTGTTTATAAGTCCTCTTTCTTTCCAAATTTTTCTACATGTGTGCACTACCCCAAAGGCATATTTGAGTCGGTGTATATGGTCCCTTTTTGATCCTTTAATAACAGCAACACACAGAATAATGCATAGAGTTCACAGGTTTGTGCTGACCAGGATGGGCTAAGGGGACCAGCTTCTTTACTTCCAGTTTTTCCCCAGGAATTATGGCATACCCAGATTTCCTTCTTCCATCTACTACTCAGGATGATCCATCTATAAATAATTTTTCTCCTGTTTTTAATTCTTGTTCTATCAAATCTGGGTGTATTTTTGTTTGTAACTCTATGACCTCTATGCAATCATTTATTAATCATGTATTAATCATTTATGAAATCAAGATAGTCTCATATTTTAATATTCTGCTATCAGTTAACCATTTTTTCAGCCTTTTTACCAAGGATTCCCCTAATATTATGGGGGGTGTACACTTCCAGTGGTGCCCCAAAGGTTACTTTTTGGGCTTCTACTAACACAGCAGTGGACTACCAGAGCTTGCAGGCATGTTGGCCAAACTCTTACTAATTGGATCCAATCATTTGGAATAATATCCTACTGGCTTTCGGCTTCCTGCCCAATCTTGAGTCCAAACACCCTTCATAAGCCATTTGATCAACTGTATTAACAAATAATTTGAAAAAGCTTGTCTTAATTGGGAAGACTCCATACAGGAGCTTGCAGTAGGGCTTCTTTAACTGCTCTAAATTTCTTGATCCCTTTCAGTCCATTTCAAGCAATTTTGTAGTAATTTCTCATTTAGAAATTTTACTTTTCTACTAAACCCTTACTACTCTTGCCTACAACAACTCCAAAGTCTCAAACCTGCTTTATTTTCTCTTTTAGACTTTTGGGAGTCCCATGTTCAAAATTCCTGGAACCCTTTCAGAGGTCTAGCTTTTTCTTTTGCCTTATTAATCCAATGACCTTAAATACGCACACTTCTGACTCTACAAACTGCAATTTTGACTTTTGATATCTTCAGCCCATTTTCTCCCAGAAAATTAGAAGCTTAATAGTACCCTTTCTAGTTTCCTCTTCAGTTTCTCTTGCTACTAACAAATCATCTACATACTGTAGCAGCTTAATTCCTTTGGGTAAACTCAAAGGACTTCCAAAGATTTTCTAACGCCCTCCCAAAAGATTCGGTGCCTCTGTAAAACCTTGCGGTAGCACCGTTCACCTTAATTGTTCTCTCCTACCTGTATCTGGGTCCCTCCTACTCAAAGGCAATCCCTACTGCCCTCATCCAGAGGGCAAGTTCAAAAGGCATCCTTTAAATCCACTACACTGTACTAAATGTAATTAGGAGGTATCTGGCTTAGCTACTCCTGGACAGCGGGTAATGGTTCTTTGATTTACCGCTCTGAGATCCTGCACTAGTCGGTAGCTACCATCAGGCTTCTTTACCGGCAGGATGGGGGTATGATGTGGTGACACACAGGACTCCAACAGCCCCTGATGTACTCAATTCTCAACTACCGGTTTTCAATCCCTTCCGACCTTCCAGTGATATGGATATTGTTTTTACTCAAATGGGGATTTCTGGGTTCTTGTATTTCAACACAAATGGGCTGAATGTTTAATTTTCCTACTTCACCAGTATATCACACAGTGTCGCTAATCTTGAAATGATCTTCTTCAGTTAAAGAATAGATTTTAAGTTTTTCCTTCACAGGCTGCTTATTTTAATCCTCAAGACTATTATTATGTCCCTTCCTAATAAATTATTATCAGCCTCTGCTATTAATTAACAAATCATTCAGTCCAAATTTTTTATCCAATTCATTCTGCACATTTTTAATTACAGGAACCTGAAAAATCTTCTCCTTTAACTCCAATTACAGGGACACGTCCATGACTTAGTTCACATTCCCTGTGATAGTTTTCTTACTGTTGACCTAGTAGCTTCTGTGTCCACCAAAAATGTGATTTCTTCCTTTTGAGGACCTATTTTCAGTTTTATCAAGGGCTCTTCTAGGTGTTCAGTCCTCATTAAACTAGAGCTCCTGACCCCCCTAGTACTTCTTGAAAACATTTTCTCATCTTGCTGCCTCTTTCTACAGAATTTTTGTAGATGTCCCTTTTTGTGGCAATAAAACCAAGTGGGTCCTGTTCTTCCTGGAGGTAGGACAAGAAGTTTGTAAGTGTCCTTTCTGGTGACAGGAGAAAACACGTGGATCTCGTATCCCCGGAGGTGGGACCTGCCTTTTTCTGTTGTTTGTTCTTTCCTGAGCACTTCTCTGTATTCATGGTTGTCTGTGTTTCCTTGACTGCCGCCATTAAAATCTGTGGTTTTGTCTTTTGCCTCTCCTCATCTCTTCTCACATACACTTTCTGTGCTTCTCTTAACAATTCCTGAAGCCCTCTATCCTGCCAATTTTCTACTTTTTTCCAGCTTCTTCCTGATGTGGCCCCCAGGCCTTAGCTACAAATTGTGTTTTCAAAAGGGACCTGTCCTGCTGCAGTGTCGGGGTCTACACCTGAATATAACTGCAAGTCTTTCCTTAGTCTTTCTAACAGGGTTTATCCTTCCCTTGGTGCTCACTTAGAGCTTTCCTTATATTCTGTCCTTTGGGCACTGCTTCCAGAATTCCTCGGATAATCATCCACTGGAGAATCACTCTATTCTGCCTGTGTCTTTCATTCTGATTATCCCAACCTGGATCTTGCATAGGCCATTTCTGATCCCCTGGTCTGGCTCCTGACATTCTCTATCCGAAACCCTCATTCCTGAATGTCTAATCATTTCTCTTTCTTCCATGGTAAACAAGATTCCTAAGATAGACTGCAGTTCCACCCAGGTGTATATATTTGGCCCCAAGAACTGATCTAATTCTCTACTGCCACTCCAAGAGGATCCTCTAGCAGCCTGCCCATCTCCTTCTTAAACTCCCTAACATCCCCTGTGTTCAGGGGAACACTCCCATCACCAATAGGTCTCTGTTCTGGGTTTGCCATTGGAACTTTTCTAAGCGGGTATAGTCCATCTTCCATTTTTGCTTCCCCATCCCCATCATCACTTGTCCCTCGTCCCCCACCTCTAGTTCTATGTGCTACTGGCTCCTCCTGATAGGGGGTGTGTTTGCATTTACAGGAGGACCCTCGGGGGCTTGGGGTTGAACGGGCTGATTAGGTTGCCTATAAGGGGGTGGGAGGTGTTCTAACAGATCCTAGGGCTTGTGTCTGTCTTGTTTGGCTGCTTGCCCTCTAGTTTGTAAAGGATAGAACAGAAAACCCTTGATTCCTTGCCTTTGAGTGACAAATTCACCCTTTCCTCTGGGAAGCCACAGAGCAGCATATTCGCTTTCTTCCAGATTAAAATGTTCTTTTAATTCACATACAAATTCAAAGCCTGGCAAATCCAATCTTCAAAGGATCCAGACTTTGGCCAGGATAAATTATCTTTCCAGATCATTTCCTTTGTCCATTCAAACCATACAATAATTAATCATTTTCTGCTTACTTTTTCCTCTTCGGGATTCCCATGCATCCCAGTATCGTAACATCATCCCCAGTGGACTGTCCTGAGGGATGCTCCCCTTCTGAGAACCCCCCTCACAGTTCCCAGGTATACCAGGCTCTTGTGATTTCCTTCATAATTCGCAGCCCCTGGTTCCAAGGAGTTACTTTTCTTTGGACTCATTTTTGGTGGCAACAAATAAAGAAACTGCTGGTGCCAGGAAAATCTTGGTCTCCCTCACTCACTTTGTGGTCCAGTCCTCTCATTTATTATTCTGTTGCACTATCTTGTCTTTTACCAACTGTTTGCCTCATGCCTAATTCCAATCTTTCTCCCAATCTGTCTTCCCTGACTATATCCTTCTAGCCACTTCCCCTTGAAATCCTTCTTAGTCTCATACTAAAGTTACCAACTATTTACTTCTCAAAGAAAATTGAACGTGACTCAGTTGCTCCCCTCCTTATTCACCTTGCCCCATGATCAGATTGCTCCCTTCTCCTCGAGGACCTTCCCCTGGGTCTCAGGCCGGGACCCTCCCTGTCAGTCCCTCCCAGGGAACCTCACTCATTCTCTCTTTTCTCTTCCCTCCTTTCCCAGCCAGTCTCCTCACAGAGAGCCAATAACGCGGTACTGGGAGGTTCGTACTCGCTTCAGGGGTCTGGGCTACCAGCCCCCATTTTAGATATTCTGCACACACACAAACATACAGCTGCCTGCCTGCTCAACCCCGTGATACTTACACTGTCCATTTTCCCACACAGTTCTTGTGCACAAGACATTTTACAGGCACCTTTACCTTTAGCTGGCACTCCAATGGCAGCTTTTATGAATGCCTCCTTTTGCTAGCTTCTTTTTCTTATGCATTATTGTAATTGGAACTCCTTCTCCAAGGGAGCCTGGTCTAAGCTCGGGACCACCTTAAAAGAGCTAGTGGGGAGCTCTGTAGTGGTGTGGGATTTAGTTTTGGTTTTATTGTATGTCCTATTAATTTATGGTTAGTTATATGTATCCTGGTTTATTCTCCCCAATGATCTTTCCCTACTCTTCTCCCCTCCAACCGTTATATGTCAATTCCCCACCTCCCCTCCTCTGGGGTCTGCCCTGTCATCTTGGGGCCTTCCCCTGGAGCTAGAAAATTCTTCCAAGGGCATCGAGTGATAGGTCAGATCCAGAGGGGGTCCCTCCTCAGCATTCATGTATGGTTTATGAAAATATCATTCATCCATGTGACCCCTCCCTGGTGATCTCTGATTTGCTCACCCACTGCCTCTTCTCCTGGTTCCACCCCCAGATAAAAGCTGCTGGCAAGCAGCCTGGGGGTCTCTGCCTAGGCAGTTACCTGGAGGTCAGGAAGTCCCACGCCGGGGCTCCAATTAAATCTTGTGACCCATTCAGCAGAGTCCGCATTTCTATCTCCACCGTCGTTGCCCTGCACCACCTGTGCCTGCTGCCGAGGTCGTGTGGGATGCAAGGCCCCACAGGATCGGGTTAGCTGGCACGGCCAGCTGTCCGTACCTTTCCACACCACGGTGCCTGAGCTAGCCCGGGCGTGCGTGGAGACCACGCTTAAGGAACCGCAACATCCTTCTTTTATTTTCAGTTCTTGCCTGATGTTAGCATTTGAATTGGAGTATTTTGGCAAAAGTTGGTCATTTTCAGTGCCCCTCATTTCAGCTCAGTCCATTTGGTCTCAATCATTCTGTTTCCAAATATTCTCGGTTGTTTTCATTTGCACTGTTTCTCATCATATCTCCTTTCCTGAGCGTTTGTTAGACTTTGTTCCCTGTTTTCAAGATTTCATTCCCTTTCCCGAAAGGAAGACTTTCCACAGGGAATTAAATCTTTCCATTTCAATGAAGATTAATTGGGCAAGCTTCTGTCCCTTTCCCTGCACTTCTTGTCATACCATCCACTTTGTGCTTTTCACATGCTTCCAAAATTTTTCCTTTTTTCATTTTAAGTTTGCATTTCTTCCGTTTCTTTTCCTCTCCTTCATTTATTTCCATTTCTTGCTTGATTACAGCATTTGAATTGGAGTATGTTTGCCAAGTATTTTTCCTTTTCATTGCCCCTCATTTCATCTCAGTCCATTTGGCCACAATACTCCGGTTCCAAATTATCTCGGTTGATTTAATTCGCATTCTTTTCATCATATCTCCTTTCCTGAGCATTTGTTCTTATTGGTTCCCTGATTTTAATATTTCACTCCCTTTCCCGAAAGGATGACTTTCCTTTCGGGAAAGGGAATGAAATATTGCAATTTCAATTAGGATTAATTTGGTAAGCCTCTGTCCCTTTCCCTGCACTTCTTGACATCACATTCATATTGTGATTAGCACGTTCTTTCAAATTTTTTCCCTTTTTCATTTTAAGCTTGCATTTCTTGGATTTCTTTTCATCTCCTTCTTTTATTTCCATTTCTTGACGGATTGCAGCATTTGAATTGGTGTACATTTGGCAAGTGTTGGTCCTTTTCAGTGCCCCTCATTTCAGCTCAGTCCATTTGGTCACAATCACTCTGGTTCCAAATTTTTCCTTTTTGTATTTATTCATGTTGTTTCATGCCATATCTCCTTACCTGACCATTTGTTAATTTTTTTTCAGTTGCTTGCCCTGCACTTCCTATCATCCTGTTCACTTTTTGTTTTTCACGTGCTTTCAAAATTTTCCCATTTTCATTTTAATCTTGCATTTCTTTAATTTCTTTACCTCTCCTTCTTCTGTTTCATTTTCTTGTCTGATTGCAGCATTTGAATTGGGAGTATGTTTGCCAAGTATTTTTCCTTTTCAGTGCCCCTCATTTCATCTCAGTCCATTTGGTCACAATCACTCCTGTTCCAAATTATTTCAGTCGTTTTCATTCGCACTGTTTCGCATCATATCTCCTTTCCTCATCATTTGTTAGACTTTGTTCTCTGTATTTAAGATTTCATTCTCCTTTCCTGAAAGGTAGACATTGCTTTGGGAAAGGGAGTGAAATCTTGTGATATCAATGAAGATTAATTGGGCAAGCTTCCGTCCCTTTCCCTGCACATCTTGTCATCCCATTCACTTTTTGCTTTTCACGGGCTTTCAAATTTTTCCTTTTTCATTTTAAGCTTGCATTTCTTCAATTTCATTTTCTCTCCTTCCTGCCTTTATTTCCACTTCTCACCTAGTTGCAGCATTTGAATTTTGGCAAGTGTTGGTCCTTTTCAGTGCCCTTCATTTAATCTCTGTCCATATGGTCTAAATCACTCCCATTCCCAGTTTGCTCCTTTTATTTTTTTACTTTGCACTGTTTCCAATCATATTTCTATTCCTGAGCGATTGCTCAACTTGTTCTTTATTTTCAAAATTTCAATGAGTGTTACTTGGGAATTTTTTTCCCTTTTCCCTGCACTTCTTGTCATCCCATTGTATTTTGGCTTTTCATGTGCTTTCCAATTTTTTTTTTTTTTTTTTTTTTTTTAACCTTGCATTTCTTCAGTCTCTAATCTTCTCTTTCCATTATTTCAATTTCTTGCCTGATGTCAGAATATGATTTGGAGTAACTTTGACAAGTGTTGGTCCTTTTCAGTGCCCCTCATTTCATCTCAGTTCATTTGGTCACAATCTCTCAGGTCCCAAATTTTCTCGTTAGTTTTCATTTGCAGTTTCATCATATATCATTTCCTGAGCGTTTGTTCGACTTTGTTCTCTGTATTAAAGATTTCATTCCCTTTCATGAAGGGACGACTTTCCTCTCGGATACCGAATGAAATCTTGCCATTTCAATGAAGATTAATTGGGCAAGCTTCCATCCCTTTCCCTGCACTTCTTGTCATCCCATCCATTTTTGAATTTTCACGTTGTGTGTGAATTTTCCCTTTTTCCTTTTAAGCTTGCTTTTTTATCAATTTCTTTTCTTCTCTTTCTTTTATTTACCTTTCTTGCCTGATTTCAGCATTTGAATTGGAGTACTTTTGACAAGTGTTGGTTTTTTTCAGTGCCTCTCATTTCATCTCAGACCATTTGGTTTCAATTGTTCCAGTTCCAAATTTTCCCATAGTTTTCATTTGCACTGCTTTGCAGCATATCTCATTTCCTGAGCATTTATTAGACGCTGTTCCCTGTTTTCAAGATTTTAATGAAGATTAATTGGGCAAGCTTCTCTTTCTTTCCCTGTACTTCTTGTCATCCCATTCACTTTTTCTTTTTACGTGCTTTCAAAATATTCCCTTTTTCAATTTAAGTTTGAATATCTTCTATATGTTTTCCTCTCCTTCCTTTTTTTCCATTTCTTGATGGATTGCAGCATTTGAATTGGTGTACATTTGTCAAGTGTTGGCCCTTTTCACTGCCCCTCATTTCATCTCAGTCCATGTGGCATCACTCATTTTGGTTCCAAATTTTGCCTGTTTTCATTCACACTGTTTCTCATCATATCTCCTTTCCTGAGTTAGACTTTGTTTCCTATTTTAAATATTTCAGAGAAAATACTTTCCTTTCAGGAAAGGAAATATAAACTTGCAATTCCAATGAAAATTAATTGAGCAAGCTTCCATCCCTCTCCCGGCACTTCTTGTCAGCCCATTAACTTTTTGATTTTCACATGCTTTCAAATTTTTTGATTTTTCTATTTAAAATTGCATTTCTTCAAGATATTTTCCCTTCCTTCCTTTATTTCTATTTCTAGCCTGATTACAGCATTTGAATTGGAGAAATATTGGAATGTGTTGGTCCATTTCACAGCCCGTCATTTTATCATCCCTACCTCTCCCAACTATCACTAAACCCCTCACACTGCAATCCTCACATTACATTGGAGCTTGCCAGGGCCCCACCGCCCTCCCAGGGAACAAGTCCATCCCCACATCCCACCTCACCCTGGCCCCAGGCAGTGTCCAGCCATGGCCTGTGTCCTGGCGCTGCAGGCCCTTGGCAAGAGTCTCTCCCAGCCAGCAATTCCTGCTCTTCCCTGCTCTGGGGCCACAAGCTGCAAGTTGATTTGCTCCCTGGGCTCTGGCCCAGCCCCAAGCCAGGGTCAGGACCTTTCCCCAGAGCTCTGTGGCCACTGCAATGTTCACAGCTTTGAGGCTGCTGCAGCTCCAGAAGCCTTTGGACACCACTCCCGGGAATGCCCAGGCTGCCACTGTTGGGCTGTCTGTGCAGGGCCAGGGCCTGCACTCCATGATCCCGCTGCCTCCCTCCCAGCTCAGCCCCTTCTGCAGTTCTCTCCCTTGGGCTCAGCCTTTGTGTCTCCTCCAGGCGCTGGCAGAGCTCTTGGGGCCGGGGCAGGAGCGGCACAGCCCCAGCGTTCCCCTCTCTGTGACACCACGGTGGGGACAGCTCCAACGTTCCCTGCCTGGAGACGCTCCAAGGGAAGCGTCCAGAGCCACAGCCAGACAGCAAAACTGAGCGGGCACTGAGCACCCCCGGCCTGGGCTGATGTGCATTGCTGTGCACACAGCTCGGGGAAGGTCCCCCTGGCCACCTCCACAGTGCCACAGGCAAGTGGCACATAGAGTTAGAGAGCTCTGCCCAGGGCTGACAGGGATAGTTTAAAAAAGAACAAATACAATTAAAAGTACTCAACTACAACCACCAAGGACAAGACCACTCTGCCCCCAGCACAGCTGCTCCCTCCTTCAGTACTTTCAGCTGCACTCACACACAGCAGCTGAGACTGCAAGCAATGACCATTCATCAGACACATCTCCTGCACAAGCAGCTTGAGAACAGCCTCGTGGAAGGACTCTTATCATCCCAATCGCAAAAAGTGCCCCTCGTCTGTTTTTCTTTCTTTCTTTCTTTCTTTCTTTCTTTCTTTCTTTCTTTCTTTCTTTCTTTCTTTCTTCTTTCTTTCTTTCTTTCCTTTCTTTCTTTCTTTCTTCTTTCTTCTTCTTTCTTTCTTTCTTTTTCTTTCTTCTTTCTTTCTTTCTTTCTTTCTTCTTTCTTTCTTTCTTCTTTCTTTCTTTTCCTTTCTTTTCTTTCTTTCTTCTTTCTTTCTTTCTTTCTTTTCTTTCTTTTTCTTTCTTTCTTTCTTTCTTCTCTCTCTTTTTCTCTCTTTCTCTTTCTTCTTTCTTCTTTCTTCTTGTGTCTTTCTGTCTTTCTGTCTTTCTTTCCTTTCCTTCTTCTGCCATTACCTTCAAAACTCACAGCCACTCTACCTCAGCCCAGCTACAAAATTTCTACAAGCACCAGCACCCACCCAAAACTGCCTCTTGCTTGCCCACCATCTACTCCAACACCCTGGAACACCCCATCCCCCCCATTTCCATCGATACCCCTCCACACCTTCAGAAAACCCCTCACACTGCAATCCCCACATTACACTGCTCCATGACACACCACACCACACCACACCACACCAAGCCATGTCTTGTGGCCACCAAGTCCCCTCCAACCAGCCCTTGCACACTTCCAGCCATTCCAGGGCAGCCGCAGCTTTTCCTCCCACTCTGTGCCAGGGCCCCACCGCCCTCCCAGGGAACAAGTCCATCCCCACATCCCAGCTCACCCTGGCCCCAAGCAGTGTCCAGCCATGGCCTGTGTCCTGGTGCTGCAGGCCCTTGTGCAAGAGTCTCTTCTCTCCCAGCAGCAATTCCTGCTCTTCCCTGCTCTGGGGCAGCAGCTGCAAGTTGATTTCCTCCCTGGGCCACCGGCCAAGCCCCAAGCCAGGGCCGGGACCTTTCCCCAGAGTTCTGTGGCCACTGCAGTGGTCACAGCTCTGAGGCTGCTGCAGCTCCAGGGGCCTTTGGACACCGCTCCAAGGGGATGCCCAGTCTGACACTCTTGTGCTGTCTGTGCAGGGCAGGGGACCTGCACTCCATGATCCTGCTGCCTCCCTCCCAGCTCAGCCTTGGTGTCTCCTCCAGGTGCTGCCAGAGCTCTTGGGGCCAGGCCAGGAGTGGCATAGCCCCAACATTCCCCTCTCTGGGACATCACTGTGCTGGCAGCTCCAAGGTTCCCATCTCTGTGACACCATGGCTGCGGGCAGCTCCAACGTTCCATGCCTTGGAGACGCTCCAAGGGAAGCATCCAGAGCCACACACAGTCATCAAACTGACTGGCCATTGAGCACCCTGGACTTGGTGTAAGAGTTGGTCTGAAGTTCCCCTCATTTGCCTTACAATTGTCATAAGGACACCGAGGACCCCACTGCAGTTCTGGCCTGCTCGAGGTGGATGCTTGCCAATCGTCTGCAGGTGCATTTTCCTGTGTCACCACGCCACGGTACACTGGCTTTGAGCAGTGTAATGGCAGTTCTGTACCTGAAGATTGCACCTGCTGCATGGTCCCTGCTTCATGACAATAGCCTATGAATTTCCCCACCTCTTGGCCAAGTGGACTTTCTGGGGTAACTTTGGTGGTCCCCCACAGAAGATCCCTCATCTGCTTCACTGCCACCGTGACAGATGGAGATCGAAGCCCCCTCCCAAGGAGTGAGATTGAGACCTCTGTACAAATCTCCTCTCCAGGACTGAGACATGAGACCCCTATAACCCCAGTACGGGGGGTGGGGCTGACTTAACAAAAGCGAGACGTTTGCCTGCAGGTGTGATCGTTGGACCAAGAAGATAATGGCTCTCACTTACTGCTGAGAACATGGACTACCTGTTCCCCCTGCGATGGAGGACTATGATTACAACCCCTGAGTGAACCAGAGATTTTGAGAGACTCTCCTCGACATGACAGGCGGATCCATCGACCGGACCACGAGGACTTGGTCTCCACCTTTGGTAGCAATATCCCCTCTTTCCTCTCTCTCTTTCTCTATTTCTTTCTCTCACTCTTAATCCCTCTATCACATTTGCTGTGGTCAATCAAAAAAAAGTGTTGGTTTTGGGTTTTTTTTTTTACTTTTGGCATTTGTTTTTGAGTAATACTGAGATCCCCTGTGTTGTGTTTTGCACTCTGAGATCTAAAAGAACCATCACAACCCCTGCTTGTTCAAGCACATCGTGACAGTCATCTTACATCAGAAAGCAGAAAAGTGGCTTACTATTAGCTGGATTTTAATATATGAAGCTATCGTGTTACAGTCCCCCCAAATGAAGCTTAAGGTTACTCCTGCCCAAAATCCTGCTCAATTTTTATATGGGAAGCCAACTGAGGAGCTGATTTATGACTGTGTGGAGTTAATTGAATGACAAACTAAAACAAGACATGATCTAAGTGAGATGGAATTATCTAAAGGACAGAAATATTTCATTGATGGTTCATCAAGGGCGTTGGAGGGGAAATAAAGATCAGGATATGCAGTTGTTTATGGGAAAAATATGCTAGTGAGAGAAAAAAGAGAAGAGAAGAGAAGAGAAGAGATTAAGTTCCAGCTGGTCATCTCAGACTTGTGAGTTATAAGCTTTGTACCAGGCTTTAGAACTCCTGAAAGACAACTTGGAGACCCTTTATATTGACTCAAAATATGCTTTTGGGATTGTACATACCTTTTGGGAAGATTTGGAAAGAAAGAGGTTTGATCAACATCTGAGGGAAAAGGTTGATTCATTAAGAATTGATACTCAAAGTGCTTGAAGCACTAAAGGGACCAAAAGAGATAGCGGTAATATATGTAAAAGGCCATTAGAGGGGAATGAGATATTTAGCAATGGGAAATAACACAGCTGACTGGGCTGTGAAAAAATCAGCTTTAAAAAAAACCAAAAGCAACAAAACAAAACAAAACAAAGCAAACACAAAACAAACAAACAAACAAAAAAAAAAAAAAAAAAAAAACCAAAAAAACAAAACACCACAACAACCATTCAGGTAAATACAACAGAGGTTTGGGAAGAGTTGTCAAAAGCTTATAGTTCTCAGAGGAGGAACCTATTAAAAATTAGAGGCTAAGAAAGAACAGGGGAAAATGTGTACTCTTGGATGGAAGAGAAATTTTGCCCAAGGCCTGTGCATGAAGGATTTTAAAGCAATTACATCAATGCACTCATTGGGGCACAAGGGCCTTGTGTGATCATTTTTTTAAAGTATTATGGCTGTATTAGGAGTTTTTAAATAGCCAAACAACACAAGGGTGTCTTACCTGTCAGAAGGTTAACAAGAAAGTAATGAGACAAACCCTGACAGAAAAATAGCATACTGACCTTTTGAGAGGTTTCAAGTGAATTATACTGAGCTTCTGAAAGTTGGTAGATGGAAGTATCTTTTAGTGTTAGTAGTCCAACTAACACTCACTGGGTAAAAGCTTGCAAGGGCCACTGCCAAATTTGTAGTTAAAATACTATTGGAACAAATTACTTCCTGATTTGGAGTTATTCGGGCCACTGATTTTGATCAGGGACCCCTGGTTTACCTCAAGTGTTATTAAGGGGGTAGCACAAGCCATGGGTATTTCCTGGGAATATTATACTCCTTGGCACCCTCAGAGTTCTGGGAGGGTGGAAAGGATGAACCAAACTATAAAACAACAATTAACCAAATGAATGATTGAGGCTAAGATGTCATGGCTTAAATGTTTACCTCTAGCCTTGCTTAACATAAGAACACTTCCCAATGCAGATACAGGGCTTTAAACATATGAAATGCTTTATGGAATGCCATATTCCCAGGAAATACCCCAAACATCAATAATGATTGAAGATATATCCATTCTAAATTATATCCAAACAATTGGACAGCATGTGACCAAGTTAAGGGAAAAAGGAATGCTAGCCCAAACTGGACCACTGGGGTGTAAAATTCATAAGATACAACCAGGAGACTGAGTATTTATTAAAAGCTGGAAAGAAGCGACTTTAACCCCAAAATGGGAAGGTCTGTATTTAACTCTCTTAACAACAGACACATCAGTGAGAACAGCAAAGAAAGGAGGATTCACACATCAAAAGTCAAAGAACCAGTGGAACCACCAATGGCCCCAGTGGAAAGTCACCTCACAGCCCAGGGATCTACAAATAAACTTGGAATAGAAGGGCAAGAGAATGTCGAGGAGACATCCTAAAAAGAACCACCTAAGACCAAGAGAAGTAGAATGTACCAGCCTGAATTGTGACTGTAACCCCTGGGGCTGTTTTAGGTACACAGAATGTAGAGAGTTGTGGTATGCCCACTTATCGGGAGCCAGGATTCCAAGAGGCCTTTGTTTGAGTTGTGAAAGTTAGATCCAGAAGGAAACAGATCTAGCACTGAAAATATCAGTGACAACAGGTAGAGTATGCCAGGATAATAAAAAATAGTGGAAGCTATGGGTGAACAAGACTAAACACAATTTGTGAGCAAAACCAGATCTTAGAAGAGTGGAGTGCGACCTCGACAACCTACCAGGTAAAGGCAAAGAATTAAGAGAGAGTAAGGAGTCAGTGGGTGAAAAAAAACCCAAAAAGCAACATCAGGGGGCAAGACGAGAGTAACCCCTACCCTTGCCATGAAAAAGATGCAGACCCCAACTGTTGGTCGCAACCTGTCATAGGTTAGTACAGTTTAGTTTTTTTTAGTAATAAAAGAATGTAGAACAATTCTCCAGGTCAGGACCTGGGAATTGCTTTAGAAGAGACAGGGACCTATCAGAGAGTTAGTTGGAATATTGGCATCTGTTTTATCCACTGAAATTGTTAGCTGCAACTTTGGGAAGTACCACATAAAGCCCTGTGAATTTCCTGTAGGTGGGTCCTTTTTCTTCTTTCCTTTGGCCAGAGAGAGACAGGTAACATCGAGCTGGGCCTGCTGCTCCCCTCTTTTAGGGGGGAGCTGGCCTGAGGCCTGGCAGGATTCCATCGGCTCCTGGGTGAAGGGGGGGAAGGAGAAGTTGCTGTTTTGTGGCGGCCGCTTTCTTCAGGTTTCCTTGGAGCAGAGAAGAATCTCTACTAATCCCCTGATGGGAGCTATGAGCACTGTTTGGGCCAAGGCCACCCTGGTTTGCACCGAGGGGTGGGCTGAGAAGGTGTTTGTGATCTTGGCCTGAGTTTTTTTCCTAGACTGCCTGGGTGCTCCAATTTCTAATGTTTCTGCGTGAGTTCTTCCTTATCAGCTTGGCCTTGAACAACTAACACTACGAGCTACAGAGAGTGAGAGACAAAAACTCCGAGCAGATTTAACTCTTTCTTAGCAGCATGAAGCTTCCAGTGCTTGGCCCTTCTCTGAGAGAGTAAGGAAGGACAGAGTGAACATAAAGAACAAACAGCATGAAGTCAGTAGCAAGAGTGAAAAGACTATTAAGACAGAGGGTTGAAGAGTTAGGTGTTCTATTCTTACTTGAGCCATGGAAATGAACTCTGTATTTAGGACATTCCTGTAAATCATGGGAAAGATATGCATTTGGGGATGATTGTTTTTTGTATAAATTTAAGCAAAGGTGTTTGTGATAGACTAAGTAATATCCTATAAGATGCTTGAACAGAGATAAAGATGAGAAGCCCCCTGTGCCAGTGAAGAAGTGAGAAGATATCTCTGTACCTTGAAGTGAAGAATCCTTTGCTTTGGAGTTATTCATCTTTAAAAAGTAACACCCCAGTATGCAAAACTCTAAAACCCATGACCCATAAGCAGCTTGGGAAACTGCTCCTGGGAGTGTCACAAAGGCAAGTTTCTCTGGGCGGTTGTTTTTGTGACGATTTAAAACCCCACAAGAGAACTGTTCTAAGTTGTCAGTGGGATCCATGACTCAAAAGGATACTCTTCCCCTAACGAATTGATGAAAGATTATTATCAGATAGTGAAACTGACTGAAAATTACAAGTTTTGTCTCTTTATGTTGTTTTGTAAAAAAGTGAACAGTTTGTAAGGAGAGGGAAAAGTGTTTTTGAAGTTTCATTCCATTTTATTTTTTATTCCAACTTTCTGTTTTTCTATTCTTTTAGTGTATATTAATAAACTATTTGTTAATTTTAAAGTTAAGCCTGCTTTTTTTTTTTCTCCTAGTCTCTCTCACAAAAAGAGTAAGTACCAAGACCAAAATTTAATAAATGTGAAACCACTACATTAAGTAGTATTTCTGCCCAGTTTAAAATTAAACCTTTAATAATTGGTGGAGAATGCGGGCAATTGATAAAATTGTGAGATAAGATTGACTAGGAGAATCTAAAAGCAAAGCAAGTATTAGTTAAGTAGAATTATAGTAAAATGTGTAGGGGTGGAATAGTTTTATTGCTTTAAATAGATAAAGTTGTATATTGTATGTAACCTTAGTAATGGGTTTATATGTGTATTCCCAAAGTCGAGGGGTAGATTGTCATGGGTTAGTACAGTTTAGTTTTTAGTTATAAAAGAATGTAAAATAATTCTCCAGGTCAGGACCTGGGAATTGCTTTAGAAGAGACAGAGACCTATCAGAGAGTTAGTTAGAATATTGACATCTATTCTGACCACTGAAATTGTTAGCTGCGACTTTGGGAAGTACCATATAAAACCCCTTGATTTCCTATAAGTAGAGGGTTTTTTTCTTCTTCCTGTAGCCAAAAAAGGCAAGTAACATCAAGCTAAGCCTGCTGCTCCCCCCTTTTTAGGGGGGGAAGCTGGCCTGAAGCTTAGCCAGATCCCATCAGCTCCCAAGTGAAAGAAGAGAAAAAAAAATTGCTGTCTTGTAGCAGCCGCTTTCTTCGAGTTTCCTTAGAGCAGAGAAGGATCTCTGCTAGGCCCCTAATAAGAGCTATAAGCACTATTTAAGCCAAGGCCACCCCGATTTGCACTAAAAAGTAAGCTGAAAAAGCATTTATAATCTTGCCTGAGTTTTTTTCCCTAAACTGCCCAAGTGCTCCAATTACTCATGTTTCTGTGTGAGTTTTTCCTTATCAGCTCAGCCTTAAACAACTAACACTACAAGCTACAAAAACAGCGTAACAAAAACTCTGAGCAAATTTAACTCTTTCTTAACAACATAAAGCTTCTAAAGCTTAGCCCTTCTCTGAGAAAGTAAAGAAAAACAGAGTGAACATAAAGAACACCAGCATAAAGTCATTAACAAGACTGAAAAAACTATTAAAACAGAAAGTTGAAGAGTTGATTGTTCTATTCTTACTTAAGCCATAGAAATGAACTCTATATTTAAGTCATTCCTGTAAATCATAAGAAAGATATGCATTTAGGAAGATAATTGTTTTTTGTATAAATTTAAGCAAAAGTGTTTGTAATAAGCTAAGTAATATCCTATAAAATGCTTAAACAAAAATAAAAATAAAAAGCCCCCTGCACCAGTAAAAAAGTGAGAAAATATCTCTGTACCTTAAAGTAAAAAATCCTTTGCTTTAGAGTTATTTATCTTTAAAAAGTGACACCCCATTATGCAAAAGTCTAAAACCCATAACCCATAAGCAGCTTAAGAAGATGCTCCTAAGAAAGTCACAAAAGCAAGTTTCTCCGAGCAGTTGTTTTTGTGACAGTTTAAAACCCACAAAAAAACTCTTATAAATTATCAGTAAGATCCATAACTCAAAAATATACTCTTCCTCTAATAAATTAATAAACAACTATTATCAGATAGTAAAACTGACTGAAAATTACAAGTTTTGTTTCTTTATGTTGTTTTGTAAAAAAGTGAACACTTTGTAAAGAGAAAGAAAAGTGTTTTTGAAGTTTCATTCCATTTTAGTTTTTTTTCCAACTTTCTATTTTTTTATTCTTTTAGTGTAAGTTAATAAACTATTTATTAATTTTAAAGTTAAGCCTGCTTTTTTTTTTCTCCAAGTCTCTCTCTCACAAAAAGAGTAAGTAACAAAACCAAAATTTAATAAATGTGAAACCACTACATTAAGTAGTATTTCTGCCCAGTTTAAAATTAAACCTTTAACACAAAGTGACTTGATTGTATCTTTAGCACGTAAACTCTTGGATCTCATGGCACTTTTCCTGACTAGGAGGGGCCAGAACTGTGCCAGATCCCAGTCCATGACTTGGAGGGCTTCCCCTAAAATATCCTACAAGCCTCTATTCATGTCAGTTACATTTCTTGCAGATAACTTCATGAGATTATGTGAAAGTTTCTAAAGCAGCTGGTTTGGTGTTAAACATAAGCATCTCGGCCATCTATTTTTAGCTAAATAAAACTGATGGTGTTAGTCACACAATGCTCAGGGCTCGTCTTGTAAGTCAGCTCAGGCTGAGGCCAGCCACTCAGGCCTAAGCACATCAGGAGCTGAAGTGACCACAACTGGGAATGGCAAAAACACCCACTGGGACTGGCCCAGAGGCCCCGGGACTCCCTGGCATGGATCACCTCAGGAGACAGTATTTCAGGGAGCCCAAAGGACCTTTGGGAGAGCTGCTGTGGTGACAGAGGGAATTACACAGCTGAATCCCTTGCCTGGACTCCCAGAGGACCCTTCTGCTGTGGGGCTGCTGAGGCTGGAGGAACAGCAGGTACCCATGGCCACCCCAAAACAGGGCCCCGTTGGCAACAGGGCAACGACCGGGACTGCGGGACCCCATCCCTGGGATGAGTCAGGAACTGGAGAGCTGGGAGTGCTCAGCCAGAGCTGCTGAGCCTCCAACAGCCCCACATGGGCAGAGCGTGAGCCCAGTGGGGAGTGGCCACTGACAGCACTGTGGGGGCCTGAACCAAGTCCCAGCCCCACTGAGAGCGGCTGTGCCGGACACCCTGGAACTCCAGGACCAGCTGGAGTCCGAGGCAGCCAAGTGGTGCCACCATCGATGTTCCTTTCTTCCCCCTCAGAAAGGACACTGGGAAGCTGGGGAAGTGGGAATGAAAGGAGTAGGGACAGTGGAAGCTGGGGAAGCTGTGGAACAGCACTAACACAGGGAACCCAAACTCCTCTGAGAAAGGAGGGCATAAATCCCTGGTGTCCAGCCTCCTTCCTGGGAAATTTGTTCCTAGAATTACCAACATAAAACCATCCTCCAATTCTCTAGATTGTGTCCTGACCCACTAAAACATTTCCACTAGATTAAACCTCTGAAGTGGAACTGATGGAGGAAACCTGAACCCTGAGCCAAGCCAGGGTCAGTGCCCAGGAGCATCCCTTGGCACTGTGTAACACCCTGGCACTGTGTAACACCGGCTGCAGGAACTGGGGATGCAAACAGGACAAACTTGAGCATCTCCCACCATCAGATACCTCAGAGGTTGCACAGCAACACAGCCGTGACTCTCCCAAACTGGATTCAGGAATGGCACCCCTAATGCAGCCATTAGATCCAGATCTACCCAGATCCCTTTGGCACTCCTGCTTTTGCTGTCTCTCTGCCTCCTCTCCCTGCCCAAAGGAGGCTCCTCTCTCCCCTCTCCCTGCCCTGACAAGACAGTCACACAAATAAAGATGTGGGATTGCCGGGTGCTGAGGGGTTGTAGAAGGAGCCTTCTCCAGGTCTGGCCTGTTTCCAAAACCCACACTTGCTCCTGCAGCAAGGAACCTCCTTGTTCACCCTCTCCAAGGGTGTCAAGCTCAGGAAGGGATTCCTGACACCCTGTCCAGCTGGGAGAGCTCCTGTGTCTCCAGATCGGGGGACAAAACCAATCACAGGAACCCTGGGGGCACTGGCATTGTGACATGGGGACACCTGTGTTTCTTTCACAATGACAAACAAAAATGTGGAATGGTGCAGGAGCTTGTTTTGGTCTACATCAAACTTTGACAAATATCCCTCCTCCTGACAGTGACTCCTCTGCAGCTGCTCTGGAAGATCTCCTGTGCCCAGTCCAGGAAGAGATTTCACTGGTGCTGAGGTGCTCGAGGGAGTCCATTTCAATGCTCTGCTCAAGTCCAAGGACACTGTGTTTCCCCAAGGAGCAACGTTCCTTTCTGGAACTCACTGCCCCATGAGGGACATTATTCAGTTGCTGCTGTTGGGTGAGTTACGGCCACAGGGAGAGGAAGGAGGAGATGATCCCACCCATGGCTGCTGCTGGGTCCAGACATTTGATGGGATAAGCTGAGACAGAGATTCAGCATCTCTCCCAAAATCACAGAATCACAGAATGGAATGGCTCAGAAGAGACCTTAAAGTTCATCTTGTCTCATCCCCTGCCATGGGCAGGGACACTTTCCACTATCCCAGGCTGCTCCAAGTCCTGTCCAACCTGGCCTTGGACACTTCCAGACATCCAGGGGCAGCCACAGCTTCTCTGGGCAAGCTCTGATCTCTGCCCAGGTGAGCAGGGACATGACCTGAAGGAACAGATAGAGCCAGGTCAGGGCATGGCTGGTCTGGAGATCAGGAAAAGCTTCTTTCCCCAGAGGGGTCTGGGGGCACTGACCAGGCTCCCCAGGGAATGATCACAGCTGTGAGGCTGCCGCAGCTCCAGGAGCCTTTGGACACCACTTCCGGGAATGCCCAGGCTGCCACTCTTGGGCTGTCTGTGCAGGGCCAGGGCCTGGACTCCATGATCCCGCTGCCTCCCTCCCAGCTCAGCCCCTTCTGCAGTTCTCACCCTTGGGCTCAGCCTTTGTGTCTCCTCCAGGCGCTGGCAGAGCTCTTGGGGCCGGGGCAGGAGCGGCACAGCCCCAGCGTTCCCCTCTCTGTGACACCACGGTGGGGACAGCTCCAACGTTCCCTGCCTGGAGACGCTCCAAGGGAAGCGTCCAGAGCCACAGCCAGACAGCAAAACTGAGGAGCGGGCACTGAGCACCCCGGCCTGGGCTGATGTGCATTGCTGTGCACACAGCTCGGGGAAGGTCCCCCTGGCCACCTCCACAGTGCCACAGGCAAGTGGTACATAGAGGGACAGAGCTCTGCCCAGAGCTGACAGGGTGAGTTAATTAAAAAAAAAAAAAAAAAAAAAAAAAAAAAAAAAAAAAAAAAAATAGCCAACAAAAAACCCTATACAAAAGCAAGAATTTCCACCACCTAAAAAAAGAACCGAAACAAAAACAAAAACAAAAAAAAAAGGAAAAAAACCCACGAAACCCCACAAAACCTAAAATAAAAGAGCTCTCCTCCACATCAACAACACCAATCAAAACAAAAGAACAGGAAAATAAACCAAACCAAAGGAAAAAAAAAATACAAACAAATCCCCAAAAGAAAAACAAACAAGAAAAAGAGAACTTCCCTCCAGCAGAGCTGTTTCATCCCTCAGTTCCCACACTTGCAGGAACACAAGACCTGGGGCTGCAAAAAATGAGGTTTCACTGGGCACATTTGCAGGAAAAGCAGGTTTAGGACAGGCTTTCAGCAGAACTGTTCTCAGTTGAGCGAAAAAGGCCCCTTTGGCAGCAGCAGGGCCATTGGAAATGCAGACCCTCAAGGCCACAGGGGAGAAAAGAGCTCTGAATTCCCCTCCCCCCACACGTAAACCCTGTTCTCAGACTGCTCCACACACAGGATCCTTCTGGAGGACAACAGACAGCTGAGAGTCAGCTCTGCCTTGTCCATGTTCTGTGCCCTAAAGCTGCCTGGGAGAAGAAATTTAGGCTCAGCTCTGGTGGCACAATCCCTCCTGGCCCAGGGCACAGCACCAGGAAGGTCTTTGTGTGCCAAGGCTTTGCTGCAGCCAAGGAAAGCTCCTGGCTCAGGGTCACCTTTCCTGCTCAGCCAGAGCCCCGAGTGCCCCAGAAGCAGCAGAGAATGGCAGCATTGCCACGGGCTGGCACAGGAGGGGGAGATTTCCCCCTCGAAAGAGGCTCATACTCCAGTTGTTGCATTCAGGCAGCTCCAGCTCCCTCAGCTTTGGTTGCACAGCAGCTGGAAATGCAAGTGCAGGAGCTCTGTTCATGCCCAGCCACAGCAGGTGACAGCAAGGACAGGGTCCTGGCAGCATGATATTTGCAGAGAGAGCCTTCAGCAAAACTGGAGGCTGGAACTCTGTGCAGAAAATGCCCGGGGGTCTCTGCACTGAGGCAAAAGGAACAAAGTTTCAATTTTGGCCTGGCTAGGCAGCACCAAAATGGTTCCTTTTCATGGCAAGGTTCCGTTGCCGGGTGTTCTCCGAGCCCCAGAGCAGAGCCCAGGGGGCCAAAGAACTGACAGCAAGGACTGTGCAGGAGCTGGGCACAGCGAGAGAGCCCGGGCTGAAGGTCAGCCCCGGGGCGGGCACGGACTGGGAGGGGGCAGAGCCCGGGGGGTCCCGCAGAGCCTCCCTGCTCCAAAGCCCCTCCTGCGCCAGCGGGGCAGCTGCCGGGAGCCGTGTGCCAGGGCCGGGCTGCAGGTGGATGTTCCAAGTGCCTGCAGGAGAGCAGCTTTTTGTCCCGATCCGGAGACATTCCCGTGGGCTGGGGTCCCTGGGAAGGTGCACAAGGACAGGGTGGAAGTGGTTGGTTTGTGGTTTTGTGTATTTTTTTTTTTTTTTCGTGGTTGGGGGGATGATGGCTGGTTGGAATTTTACTGTTTCTTGGGGAGGATGGGGGGAATGCCCCCATGTGTTTGAAGCCCCGCGGGTGCAGGGAGCGCTGGCGCAGCCCCGGCACGGGCGGGCGGCCCCGGGCGGGCTGTGGGAGCCGGGAGCGGCCGCCCCGGCCCGGAGCCGCCACCTTGGGCCGGGAGCCCCCCGGGCAGAGCTCTGTGCTCGGGGCCGAGGCCCGGGCGACCCGGGGAGCGCTCGGCGGCCCGTGGGCCCCCGGCGCAGGCGGCTCCGTGTGGCTGGGCTCCGAGGGGAGCGGCCCGGGCCGGCCGTGGCCGTGCGGGGCCTGGCGGGGCTCGGGGGGCCGGGCCGGGCCGGGCAAAGGCTGAGGAGAGCGGGGGAAGCGTTGGCACAGAGGCCCCGGGCTCCCCGTGCCTCCCTGGCCACGCAGCCGGGCTCGGGGGCCGCCTCGCTCAGAGCCAGCCCTGGCTGTGGGGGTCCCCGGGGGCCCTGGGGAGGGGGCGGCGGGGGCTGACAGAGCTCTGTGCCCGCGGCTGGGCGTGGCTGCCGAGGGAGCGCAGGATGCAGGGTCCCCCGTGCTGGGGCTGCCTCTGCCCGCCTCAGGGGCTGCACTGTCAGCCCAGACCTGGGGATCGCCTGGTACCAGCAGGGCTGGGAGGGAAACCCGGGAATGGGGGGAGCAGAAACAGGCAGTGCAAGAGCTGGGGGTGTTCCAGAAACCTGGAGATGTTGGGAGCATGGACAAGGGAGACCCATGGATACCTCCGGACATAGAAAGAAGGACCCCGAAAAGTGCTGACACCTGGGATGGTTTGTGATGCCAAACTGGTGATCCCAGTAAAGAGGAACCTCCTGGATTCCCAGGAGGCACAGCAGCCCAGAGAGCAGGAACACCAATACAAAATTGATCCGCAGCCACCCTGGGGGGGCATCCAGGACCCCAAAGTGGAGAGGCCAGAGAGGGAAAACTCATGCTTGGTGTTTTTGCTGAATCTTGGTCATTTGTTTATTTTGATGCATTGAATCTTGGTGTTTTGGAGGTTTTTATGGGCACCAGATGCTCGGTGACTTCTCGAGATGGACTTGGGCAGGAGGGACCCCCTAACCCAATGTGCCCATACATTGTATTTTCCCCAAACCAGGATCTCACATTCCAACCTTGGCCAGATGGAGGGAGAGGCTGTGAGGAAGAGGAAGATGCCACGGAACAGCCCGGCAGGTGAGGAGGAAGTCAGTGCCCCTTCCCCCTCTCTCCTGCTCCATCTCCCAGCCCAGCATGGCCCCTGGCTGCAGGACAACCCCACTGCCAATGCCGTCCTGCCAGGGATGTGTTGGGAGAATCTCCTTCCCCTTCCCTCTGGCATGGAGGCAAAATCCCATCCTGTCCTTCTCCTTCTTCCCCCAGACAAAGAGCTAAGGATGGGGACCAGGATGGACAAATCCTCATGGCAGAACCTCATGAAGGAGGCCATTTTGAGTGGGTCCAATGGTGCAGGAATCCAAAAGGGGGAGAAAAACTCCGGAGATCCCACACAAGGAGGGGCTCCAAACCCATTCCAGGATGGTCTGAGGAGGAAAGACCCACCCTGTGCCAGGAAGGTGGACAGAGCTCCAGCCAGGGCTCGGAGCTGGTGGTCCCTGAACAGCCTCATGATGGGGAGAAGCCCCACAAGTGCTTGGAGTGTGGGAAGAGCTTCAGCTGGAACTGCCTCCTGATCAGACACCAGCGCATCCACACTGGGAGAGGCCCTACGAGTGTCCCAAGTGTGGGAAGAGGTTCAGACCAGCTCCAACTTCCTATGCCACCAGCGCATTCACACAGAGGAGAGGCCCTTCCACTGCCCCGACTGCAGGAAGGGCTTCAAGCAAAACTCCCACCTCATCACCACCAGTGCATCCACACTGGGGAGAGGCCCTACGAGTGTGGGGAATGTGGGATGAGCTTCAGCAGAAACTCCCACCTGATCTGCCACCAGAGGATCCGCACCAAAGAACGGCCCTACAAGTGTGAGCAGTGTTTGAAGAGCTTCATTCAGCGCTCCCACTTGATCTGCCACCAGAACATCCATGCTGAGGAAAGGCCATACAAGTGTGGGGGATGTGGGAAGGGCTTCAACCAAAGGTCCCAATATATCATCCACTAAATGATCCACACTGGGGAGAGGCCCTACGAGTGTCCTCAGTGTGGGAAGAACTTCCCCCAGAGCTGTGACTTGAGCCAACACCAACGGAGGCACCAGTAAGGGAGGCCCTGTGAGTGCTCTGACTGTGGGAAGAGCTTCCTGCACTGCTCCAACTCCATCCCCATCAGAGGACACCATTGGGAAGAGACCTGGTTACCCACAGTCTCCATGATCCACATTGGGAAGGGACTGGTGGTTCTTTTATTTTGTTATAATTATCTTTTGATTCAGCTTCATCCCTTTAAAACACACTAAAATGTGGTAAAAATCAATAAATTTATCAGAGGCATCTAAAGCTTCATTTTTTACTACTGTTTTTGGGGAATCTGCGATTCAGGGAGATCCTGGGGAGGATGTGTGTGGTTTGGGGAGTATTATCATAGTTATCTCTATTCCTTGGCACTCCAAAATATGAGAGGGATTGATCTCTCAGCTCAAAACCACTCAGTGTCACTGAAAACTACTCAGTCCCTCCCTAAAAGTACTCAATTCTACATCCCCTCAGTGTGGAATGGGTTTGGAAGGGGGTTGGGTGAAGTGTCCTGCAAATCAGGAGTGGTGAGATGGGCATTGGCTGGCGTAGGATTGGTGGGATGGGGATTGGGAGGGATGGGATGGGGGAAATAGAGCTTGGGAAGGGGTCTTGATGTCCAGGAGAGGTGGAATGGGTTTGGGTGGGGATTGGGAGCGTGTGGTGAAGTCTGGAATGAGACAGCAGAAGGCCGGGGATGATGGAGATGGAACCCTTTCCTGAGTGAGTTTTTGGGTATTCCACGTTCTTGAAGGATTTTGGTGCATCCCAGGTTTCTGAGGTGGTTTTGGATGGTCACTGCCCCAGCCCCAGCCACTGCAGCCTCTGGTCCAGCCCCAAAGTGGCTGCCAAGACCCTGGCACCTCAAAAACCCCACCTGTGAGAGGGACCAGAGCAGGTGAGGCTGTGGCACAGGTGTGACACTGATACATCCCACAGCCCTGGAGCTCACAGCAGCTGAGATGATGCTGGATCCAAGGCCCCGACTGTGGATCTCTCTCTCTTCTCCCGACTTTCTCTTCTCAACATGTGGATAGCATCTGAAGTTGTAGCGTTTAGAGTTTTCTGAGTCAGTGCTTTTTGTAGTGCCTTACCATAATTCCAGGTTTAATAGAAGTTATAAGCTATGTTAAATACTATTCCTCTGTAAATGGTTTAGTCATAGGTTATAAGTTCAGAAAAATACTTTCAAGTGCTGTTCTTTGTCTAAATTGTGAAGTTGAAGGTGTAAGTTGAAGTTAAGGTATAAGTTAAATCCTGTTAATTTGGAGGTCTGTGACACTTTTTGGCCATGTTCCTTTTATCCTTGCCCTCACTGTCCTCTTGTCACACACACTGGGACAGTCCTCAGTTCATTTCTGGTTTGATTGCCTGGATTTTGTGTGGTTCTGTTATTGCTTTTCTTTCTTGGTGTGCCTGAAGTGTCCAGTCAGGGAGAGAGTGACTCTTGCAAGGAACTTTGTCATGCCTCACCACCTGTGCTCCTAACTGGTGATTTTTGTCAAATATGCTAATCTGCTCAACTTATAGAATTGTATTCACCCTTTGGGGGCTGGGCCTTTTGTGGACATTTTCCATATCTGCCCCTTGGGATTCCACATTCCAAATTCCCTGGATCTAAGGGTTGCTCCCAGACAAACCTGCCAGGACAGAGAGATGTGACTGGCCTTGGCCTCTGGTGGCTGTGTCTCATCTGTCTCTGAAACACTGGGACTCGGTGCTTTCCTTCCTGTGGACACCCCTGTGACCCCTGTGGGCTTATGGAACCCAGGGACCATGGTGACACTGCAGGGCTTGTGCGACCAAGAGGACCACAGTGATCCTGTGGCGTTCCATGGAACCAAGGGGCCACTGTGGCACTGAGGGGCCCCAAAGAACCGTGGTGCCTTTGTGACATTGCAGGGCCCATGGAACCAAGGGAACACGGAACAGCTCAGCCTGACTTGGGCTCCTGGGGGTGCCTGAGACATCTGGCTGATCTTTGCATGGTGAGAGCTGCTTCTCCTCTGCCCCTGAAGCACTGAGGCTCCATGTTTTCCTTCCCAGGGAACAGAACTGTCCTTCTCCTCCAGGTACAAATGGCCAAAATTGGGATTGCATCTCCAAGTTTCTGTCAATCCAAGGATTGTTTCCATATGAAACTTGCCAGGACAGACAGCTCTGGCTGGCCTTGGCCTCTTGGGGCCACCTTGCATCTGCCTTTGAAACACTGGGGGGCCGTGCCTTTCTTCCCATGGAAAAAAAACCCCATCTTTCAAGTGCAAGCATCCAAGGCCAAAACTGGGAATCCTCCCCCAAAATTCCATATATCCAAGTATAGCTCCCGACAAAATCTGCCAGGACTGACAAGTCTAGCTTTCTTTGACTTCCTGAGGGCCAGCTCTTAGCTGCATTGAAACATTGGGGCTGTTCTCTTCCAGGTGCACTGGCCAAAATTGGAATTTGGCCTCAAAAATTTCATCTATCCTAGGACTTCTCCCAGACAAATTCTGCCAAGACAAACAGATCTGGCTGACCTTGGCCCCTGGTGACTGACTTTCATCTTGCAATATGGGCTTCTGTGGTTTCCTTCCTATGGAAAAGAACTGTCCCTCTTGTCCAGGCAGTCTTGGCCTCAAGCCCTCGACCACTGTATAGGGACAAAGGAGCTCTGTGCTCAGTGGGGTGGAGACAGAGGATAGGGGACGAGAGCCCTGCAGGGATTGAAGGGTGATTTCAGAGATGGGGGATCATTTTGACACGGCAGAAAAGAGAGAGAGAAAGAAAAAAATGATGCAGAGGGCAGCTGGAGAAGTCCAGACTGGACACCAGGAGAAAGGAATTTCTCCCAGGGCAGGGCTGTGGTACAACACATCCCCCAGAAGGAGTCTGGAGCAGCCCAAGGCTCTGTGTGCCCAGGCAGAGGCAGGCAGGACGCAGAGCTGTCAGCAAAGGAAGGGGCCAGCGAGGTGGGGCAGCCGGGGGATGACGACAGCCTGCAGGGACAGAGGCACAGGGCATGGACACCGTAGGACAGCCTGGGCTGGAGAGGGCACAGGGATGGGCAGCAGCTGAAAGGCCCTGACACAGCCAACTCCTGCAGCACTTTGGCCATGGCTGCTGCCCTGGCACTGAGGCCAGGAGGGGACAAGTGACCCTTGCAGCCCTGGGGCCTCATTGCCTCCTTGTCCCTGCTCAGCAGCCTGGCAGGGGCCGCCCCATGTGCTGTCCTTGGCATTGCACATCCCCACATCCCAGTGCCCCAGGAAGAGCCCTGAGCAATGAGGGAGGGACAGGATCTGCCTTGGCAGGGGCTGGGGCTCAGGTTGGCCCTTTGCATTCCTGAAACACATCCAGGTTTGCTCAGCACCCAAAGACACCTTTTCCTTGTTTGTCCTCACCAGTCCACAGTGCTTGCAGTGTTCTGCTTAACTAGAACCTGGGGACACTTTCCTATGAGTTGTGTCCCTCAGTGGGACCCATTAAAAGTTAAAGAAACTTTGGACTTTGAATCTGACTGTGAGTTCTTGAGAAGTTTTTTGAGCACACTCTGAGGGACTGAGTCTGATGTAAACAGCACCAAAGCCCCAAGAGGGTCATTAAAGTCCTTGTGCTGTGTCTGTGCTGCTGAGCTGGGCTGGGCTCCTGGCACAGAGGCAGCTCCTGGCAACCAAGAGGAGCTTAAAAGCACATTGCTCTTGATGAGCAACTCTTCTCCCAGCCCAGCAGGGCTGGGGCACTGCCTGCAGCCACCCGGGCACAGCACACAGGCACAGAGAGCTTCAATCACTCAGGGCTGGGAAGGAGCTGAGAAGTGACTGTGGGAGAATCACTCCCAGCCCTTGACACAGGAACCTCTGGCTGCAGGACAAGGCAGCTGCAGCTCCTGCAGGGATCTCCTAAAGCTGCAACATCCCAATGCCTACAGACTCTGTGAGTACATTCTCTGATTATCTCTTGTGGAGAGCAGCCAGGGGTGCCCAGGGCTGTCCTGCAGAGCAGGGTCCTGCAGCCCAGGGCGCTGTGCTGGGCCAGGGACTCTGCTGCCTGCCAGGGACAGCTCTCAGCCAGCCCTGGGAGCTGCTGCCAGCACTGGGGGACAAGATCTGGGTGGAAGGAGACAGCTGGTAAGGTGTGGAAGTGTTCTCCTTGTGTGGTGAGGATGCTGCATTGTTCAGGACTGCTCCAGCATGACATTTAACTCCAGAACATTTCCAAGTAGATTATACAGGGAGCACAGCAAGCAGGGCTACATAAAAAAATCCTGCTTTTTAATCTACTGCTCGGTTGCCTGGATGGAAAATTGCACATAGATATTCATCTCTCAGTTCAGGCTGAGAAAAATAAAACAATTTTCTCTCAGATCTTAATAAACCAGGCGTGACAGAAATCAGCAGGGTCCCTTGCAGGCAGCACCAGTGTCACTTTTCCAGCCTCCTCAGGGTTGCTCTGAGGTTGCCATCAGAGCCTGCAGAGCCAGAGCTGCCCCTGGGCAGTGCCTGAGCTGGGAGGGCTCTGCAGGGCAGAGCTGAGCCCCCAGGGCTGGGCTGGGCTCTGGCAGCACTGGCAGGGCCCAGCCCTGGGCACAGGGAAGCAGCTGCAGGCAGGGACAGCTCCAGGCAGCAGAGCCCTGGGCAGGCAGTGGGGGGAAAGTGCCACCAAGCTGTGCTGGGATATTGAAAGTCCTCTACAAACTGAACTATTTCATTGCTCCTTTTTTACAGATCTCCATGTCCAGGAGCAAATGTCCAACAGCAGCTCCATCAGCCACTTCCTCCTGCTGGCACTGGCAGACACGGGCAGCTGCAGCTCCTGCACTTCTGCCTCTTCCTGGGCATCTCCCTGGCTGCCCTCCTGGCCAACGGCCTCATCATCAGCGCCGTAGCCTGCGGCCACCTCCTGCACACGCCCATGTTCTTCTTCCTGCTCAACCTGGCCCTCACCGACCTGGGCTCCATCCTCACCACTGTCCCCAAAGCCATGCACAATTCCCTCTGGGACACCAGGAACATCTCCTACACAGGATGTGCTGCACAGTTTTCTTATGTTCTTCATCTCAGCAGAGTTTATCTCCTGACCATCATGTGCTTGACCGCTACGTGTCCATCTGCAAACCCCTGCACTACGGGACCCTCCTGGGCAGCAGAGCTTGTGCCCACATGGCAGCAGCTGCCTGGGCCAGTGCCTTTCTCATTCACTGATGCACACGGCCAATACATTTTCCCTGCCCCTGTGCCATGGCAATGCCCTGGGCCAGTTCTTCTGTGAAATCCCACATCCTCAAGCTCTCCTGCTCAAATCCCACCTCAGGGAAGTGGGACTTCTTGCTGTAATTTCCTGTATAGGACTTGGTGTTTTGTGTTCATTGTTTTCTCCTATGTGCAGATCTTCAGGGCTGTGCTGAGGATCCCCTCTGAGCAGGGACGGCACAAAGCCTTTTCCACCTGCCTCCCTCACCTGGCTGTGTCTCCTTGTTCCTCAGCACTGTCATGTTTGCTCACCTGAAGCCCCCCTCCATCTCCTCCCCATCCCTGGATCTGTCCCTGTCAGTTCTGTACTCAGTGGTGCCTCCAGCCCTGAACCCCCTCATCTACAGCCTGAGGAACCAGGAGCTCAAGGCTGCAGTGTGGAGACTGATGACTGGATGGTTTCAGGAACATTAAACTGCTGGCCAATTTCTGCAAATCACTGGTAATAAAAGTAATCTTTGATATTTTGTTGGTTTCATTTTGGAGGTTCTTTGTTTTTATTTTTTCATATTGTCCAAAGAATAGATTCTTTGTGCCATTTCATTTTGTTTCTCTAACTTCCCTGACCACAGACTGTGTCAATGAGGGGCTGCACTCTTGGTGGCTTTAAAAAACTCAAGGATCTCCCAGCCAAGTTTTCTGCAGAGATCCCCTTTTGTTCCCTTCTCTGGAGCTGCAGCAGCAATGTCTGTGTGCAGAGCTGGGGGCAGATCAGTGCTGGCACAGCAGCTGTGCCCAGGAGCAGCAGCACTTGGTGTTGCCAGTGCTGCTCCCGTGCCCTGCCCCGCTGCCCTCCTGGCCCTGGTGTTGCTGTAGGGCCTGAGTGCTCTCGGGGCCGGGCACAGTGCTGGGGGTGGCAGTGCCGGGGCTGCAGCAGGGACAGGCCATGGGCACTGCTGGGGCAGCGCTGACGCCTCAGGGCAGGGCCTGGGGGCTCCAGGCTCCTTGCCCAGGCTCTCTCCAGAACACGCCCAGGCCAATGCTCAGCAGAGAAAAGCCCCGTGAGCAGCCCCAGGGTGGCCGTGGGCAGGCTGGGGGCAAACAGCATGGCTGGGGCTCTGCAAGGTGCCTGGGGGAGACGGGAAGGAGCAGCAGAGCAGGGGCTGATCCATCCCCACTGCGCTGGACACCCCAGGGCAGCGTCCCAGAGCGTCCTCATGCACCTGCCAACAACATCCCCCCTCTGCAGCCCTGGCCTCTCCCCCAGCTCACACAGGTGCCGCATCCTTGCAGGCACAGACACGGCAGCACTGGCTCAGGAGCCCCTGTTTGCACTGCCCAGAGCAGGCGTGAGCACCCCCATGGTGTTGGTGTGGGGAGATGAACCTGAGTGAGCACAAATGCCATCAGCCCCTGGGGCCAGGAAGGGCTGGGGGACAGCAGGGAACCACTCAGGTTTGTGATGGCCTCTGAAGTCATCCAGAAAGTTTGTTCCCATGAAGCTGTGAGTTTCCTGTGCCACTGCAGACGTTGCTCAGAGCCAGGGCTGCCTGGCAGCCACCCCCAAACTGCCCTGAGCATTTCCTTTGATTCACCTTGGCTTTCTCTACCCTTCCTGGGTACAAATTTTGGTTCCCTTCCCTGCAAACCAGCCCACCCTAGTTGCCCTTCCCTCTCTGGGCCCCACTCCCAATTTCAGTTCCTGACTTGGCACCATGGGAACTCCCTTGGGGAGCAGGATCATCCTCCAAGTGCTTCAGGAATTGTCTGCAGGCTCCTGCAGTGCCTGGTGCTGCTCCCTTGCCAGAGGCACCACAGGCCAGGGGGGCACATCTGGGCTGCTGTGTCTGGCTGTGGGGCTCCCTGTTCTGGGCAAGGAGGAGGAGCTGCAGAGGCTCTGCAGGACTGACAGGATGGGGCTTTGGGGCTGTGAGGAGAAGCTGAGGGACCTGGGCAGCTGGACCTTCTGGAGAGGAGGCCCAGGGCTCATCCTGCAACTGCAGCAAGGGTGGTTTCATAGAATCACAGAATCAGCAAGGTTAGAAAAGACCTTGGAGATCACCAAGTCTAGCCTGTGCCCTGACACTGCCTTGTCTCCCCTGAGCCTCCTCTTCTCCAGGATAAACAACCACAGCTCCCTCAGCCCCTCCTCACAGGACTTGTGTTCCAGACCCCTCACCAGCCTTTTGTTCTTCTCTGGACATGCTCCAGCCCCTCCATGTCCTTCCTAAATTGAGGGACCAGATCTGGACACAGCACTTGAGGTGCTGCCCAAGCAGTGCTGAGCACAGGGGAAGAATCACTGCCCTGGTCCTGCTGACCACAATGTTTCCTGATCCGGACCTGGAGCCATTGGCTTCTTGGTCACCTGGGCACACTGCTGGCTCATGTCCAGCCTGCTGTCCATCTGTCCCTGCATGTCCCTTTCTGCCTGGCTGCTGTCCAGCCACTCTGTCCCAAACCTGTAGCGCTGCAGGGGGTTTGTTGTGGCCAAGGTGCCGGACCTGGCACTTGGACTTGTTAAACCTCATATTGTTGGATTTGGTCCCTGGAGCCAGCCTGTCCAGTGGCCCTGTGCAGAGCCCTCCTACCCTCCAGCAGAATAACACTCCAGACAACTTGGTGTGACCATCGGTTCCATGGATCCCTAGAGTGTCACCATGGTCTCCATGTTTCCAGAGGATGCCCAGGTGTCACAATGTCCCTTTGGTTCCACAGGCCCCCCGGTGTCACTAAGTCCCTTGGATACTTGGGCTCTGCAGTGTCACCAAAGGTGCCTCGGCTCCCCCAGGCGCTGCGTTTCACTATGGATCCTTGGCTCCACGAGGTCTGTAAGTGTAGCAATGATCTTGCTTCTACAGTGTCACAATGGCCTCTTTGTCCCAAGGGACACCACAGTGACTCACATTTTTCCTTCATTCCAGGAGTCCCTGAGGAGCAGCACTGGCCCCTGGTTCCATGGGGCCCTGCAGTGTCACAATGGCCTCATCATGACACCAGGTCCTGCTCTGTACCAATGCTCCGCATGGTTCCACAAGGCCCTGCAGTGTCACAGTGGCCTCTTGGTTTCCATCAGGCCTCAGACTGCCCCAGTGTGTTCCCTGGTGCTGCAGTGTCACAATGAGCCCTGGTTACACAAGAGCCTGGCAGTGTCACCAGGGACCCGTGGTTCCATGGGGCACCCCAGTGGCACAATTGTTCCCTCAGTTCCAAGAGTCCTTGCAATGGAACACTGGCCCCTTGATTCCATTTGGACCCATGGTCTCACCAGGGTCTCCTTGGTTCTGCAGTGGCACAATGGCCCCTTGGCTCAGCATGGCCCCACAGGGTCACAGTGGCCTCTGTGGTTCCACCAGGCCCAGACTGTCACCATGGGCTCCTGCTTGCAGTTAGCCCAACCACCACCTTGTCACCCAGACTGTGGCACTCAGTGCCACATCCAGTCTTTCCATAAAAACACTTTCAGGGATGGTGACTCACCCACCTCCTTGTGGCAGCCCATTCCATACTCAATCACCCATTTTGGGAAGAATATATCCTAATGTCCAGCTAAACCTCTCCTGGTGTGGTTTAAGGCTGTGGCCTCTTGTCCTTTCACTAATCCTGGGAGAGCAGCCCGACCCCCACCTGGCTGCACCCTCCTTTCAGGAAGTTGTAGAGAGTGATGAGGTCTCCCTGAGCCTCCTCTTCTCCAGGAATAAACAACTCCAGCTCCCTCAGACGCTCCTCACAGGACTTGTGTTCCAGAAACCCTCACCAGCCTTCTTGCCCTTCTCTGGACAACACTCCAGCCCCTCCATGTCCTTCCTTAGTTGTGGGGGCTCAGACAGGACACAGCACTCGAGATGCTGCCCAACCAGTGCCAAGCACTGCCCTATTCCTGCTGCCACACCATTCCTGATCCATAGAAGTGCCAGGGATTGTATGAGGGCAGTGGTGGGGAGGGGGTGGGGACAAAGTCTGATTGATTGTCCACCATGAAGGGGTCTTGATGTTCATAATCTATTCAGACTATATTAGGAGGTGGTCAGAGTCAATAGGCAGCTGGGGATTGCTGATATCAGTCAATAAATAGGAAAAGAAAACAGAAAAACCTTCTCTGCATCATTTTCTATATAGTATATTCACAGTAAATACACTTCTGAATCTGTCTAATTAACTACAGAAGAACTGAAGATTTGAGTTAATCCCATGGGCTTGTATTGTTTAGGTGTTTAGAACAAAAGTGAATGAGCCTTTGTCAACAAATTTCTCAACTGAAGCGTTCAAGAAAGAAGAGGCCTCTGGTGTAGCAAAATTCATCAGCAACCTCCAAGGGGCTGAGGATCCATCCTCATCAGAGCAGGAATGAACAGAAATGGGCACAGCTTTCTGCCTGCCCCAGCTTTAGGATGGGCCCTGGGCCTGGAGCAGGAGCAGCTCTTGAGGGCCCCAAGGCCGGGGCTGTTGTGCTGGCCTGGGCAGATGGGATGGCAGCAGGGGCTGCAGAGCTCTCAGCACCTCAGGGAGAGGGGAGCAGGGCACACAGGGAGCCTCCTTTTCCCCTGGCCCAGCACCTTCCCCATGGCTGGGGCTGAGTCCTGTCTGAGCTGCAGCTGCTGCTGTGCCCTTGCGAGGGGCTGAGGCCGTGGGGCCCCTGCCCAGAGCAGCCTGCCCTGAGCAGAGCTGTGGGGCCAGAGCCGGCTGGGCTGTGCTGGGGAGAGGCCCTTGGTGCTGCCGAGAGCTCAGGGCAGCTGGCAGAGCTTGGAGGGAGCTGGGCTGGGCTGAGAGAGCCTGCCACAGAAACCATCAGTGTCCATCTCAGCCTGTGTGAGCGTGCAGGGGCAGGACTCAGCCCAGGCCTTGTGGAGCAGGGCCAGCGCCTGTGGAAGGCATTGAAAAACAGGCAAGTGGCCCAGAGAGGAGGCTGCTCTGTGCCCTTGGTGTCATGGACAGAGCAGGAACACGGCCAAGGACATTTGTCAGCGCCAGCCTCTGTCCCCAGCCATTGCCAGCCCTGGCTGCTCAGCCCAGGTTTGCGGGGCAGTTTGGCTGTGGCCCAGCTCCATCCTCCTGCGGGGCTCAGGGCCTGTTCCTGGCCATGGCCAGCCCTGCCCGGCCTCTCTGCTGGCCCAGAGCCCGGCAGAGCCCGGGGCAGGGCTGTCTGTGCAGCCCCACAGGCGCCACGGGCTGTGCAGGAGCTGGCAGAGGCTGCCCAGCAGGGAGGCCATGGGGCACAGAGCCCCAAGGCTGCTGTGGGCAGCACGGCACAGGGGCCGTTCCCACCCGCAATGCTCCTGTCCTGCCCTGCGCCTGCACAGGGGCTGTGGCACCATGGCTGGGCCAGCGCGGCACAAAGGGGCCACGCAGCCGCTGCCGGGGCTGACAGCGAGGCCAGGCACACACAAGGAATTGCTGGGCATTGCCTGGGCTGGGCAGGGCTGACTGTGCCAAAGGCAGAGCTCAGCTGCCCTTGGTGGCTGCAGGAAAAATGCAGAGCCCAAAGAGCCTCCATGGCTGTGCTGGAGACCAAGGCTGGAGGAGGGAAATGCAGGGCTGCTGCGGGATGGGGAGGGGATTGAATTCCAGCACACACCTCAGTTCTCTGATGTTCCTGGCACAATGCTGGTCCCTGTTCCTGCCTGGAGCAGAGCAGATGTTAATGGGACAGGAGCCCTCTGGGGCTGTCAGGGACCTGCAGCTTGCAAGGTGCTCTGCTCTCCAGCAGCTCCTCTCTGAGAGATGCCAATCCCAGCTCAGCACCTCAGGGCACAAGTGGCAATGCCTGTGCATGGGCACAGAACTGATGTCTGCCTGGAAAAGGGCACAGGTTTTAATACCTGTAAATTTCAAAATATACAAGCAGATTTTTATTATCTGGGTTATTTGAGTACTTTTAAGAAGTGGCAAAGTTTTTCCACCAGGAACAAGAATTTCCTGGATCTACTGGATTCTTCTGCAGAGGGCAGGAGAAGAAACACTGATCTTCCCCTCTACCTTTGCCACCAACATTCAGTTTAATGTTTCATGACCCACTTCCTTCAGGTGTTTCCAGCTCTCTTGTTTGAATGGCCATGTGTAAGGACATTTCTTCATGTAGAGCAGCTGGATCTATGTCCTTCCTTTTGCTCACAGATTTCCTCTTGCAGCTGGTCTCTTGTCAGTGCAATGTGTCTCCCTTGGCTGGCTTCTTGCTTGGAGCTTCAGGGAATTGCCCAGTCTTTCACAAGTTTTTGTAACACCTCTGTCATCATCTTAGTTGTATTTTTATCTTATATATCACCTCTTCTCATGTCTTGATTGAAAATTCCTTGTGTATGGGAATCCCTTGTGGATGATGGATAGGTCAGATGGTGCTGGGATGTCACAAGGAGCTGAGGGAAGTGTTTTTATGTATATTAAATTATATTGTTCAAATTTTTTATGCTGGCCATGTAGAGAAACCTTTTTGTGCCTCCGAGTCTCACCAGTCCCTTGTCCCTCAAAGGACACAAACCTGATGGGTTGTGGTTCCCACTCCAGTGGCTGCACTTGCACCTCCCTCCATAGCCAGAGCAGAGCTCCCTTGTCCCAGAAAGTCCCTGGCAGTGGAGGGATGAAGGAAACAGGACAGGCTGTGGGGATCAGGTGCAGGGCAGAGCCAGGGAGAAGAATGACTTTTGCATTTGCTGGAGCTGTGCCTTCCCTTGGGTTTGTTGGCTGACAATAAATGAACATCCCTCTGAGTCTCGGGCAGCTCCTTCTTCAGGGGAAGCAGGTGGGAGTTGGAGCCCAGGAGCTGAAACCTGCAGGTCCAGCCTGGGGTGGAGGGAGCTCAGATCTGCACAAGGCTGCTCTGAGTCCCAGGGCTTGGATGGGGAAAATGGTGGGGTGGGGGTAGGGACAGAGTGTTGTTGATTGTCAGACATAAAGGGTCTTGATTGTCATATCTATTCAAATTTCATGAGGAGATACTTAAATTCAGTGTCAATTTGAGATTGCACATATTAAGGTATTAACAGGAAAAAAGGAAAACAGGACCTAAAAAAAATTTCTCACTGTCTTTTCTAAACATAATATATTCACTTTGAATACACTTCTGAAATCTGTTGAATTAACCACAAAAGATTTGAAAACTTAAATTATACCGAGAGGCTTGGCCTTTTAAGGTGTTCTGAACGTTACTGAGCCCTGGGGCACTGAATTCCTGAACTGAGGAGATGAAGGCTGAATAAGCCTCTGGATAAGTCAAATCCAGCAGCAGCCTCCAAGTGTCTGAGGCTGTCAGCAGCCCCCACTGAGGCCATCCCTGCACAGAGACCGTGGGGGAATGGGCAGACAAGGGGAGTGTCCCTGGGGCTGGGCAAGCAGAACTCAGAGGCACCAGCAGGTGCAGGTGGGAAATGGAGTGTGCAATGTGGCTGTGAAAGCCCTGCCTGGGCTGTGCCAAGCAGGACACACAAGCCCTAACCCCCAGCCCCCAAACAACTGTCTCAATTAGAGATTTAAAAGGAACTACAATTTCTTGTGTACTCTTGAGTTGGAAACACTGGAGAAATACCAACAAGGAATTCTGAGGAGCTCAAAAAAACAAAGCAGCCTTTACTGGCAACCTTAGAAATCAGAGAAACATTGGCAACAGATTTAATAAGACATTCAATCAACAAAAACCATGTCTGTGCCTTGATTTCCCTCTGGTCTGCAGTTCACTAGGAAATCTTTTTTCCTAGATTTATGGAGAAATATTTCAAAGAGATTCTAACAAATCCACATTTCTATTTTCAAGGAATATTCTTCTCTTTAGAGCAGAGGTGATTGCAGCATTAAGTGACTGATACTGATCCAGGGTCTTTCCTCAGGAGGTCTGGCCAGGTCAGAGAAGCTGTGCCTTGAGGTGTGACCCAGTGTGGACATCCTTGCTCCACATCCCCCAACCACATCCTGACTCCCGTCACTCACCTGGGACCTACTTTGCTCAGGGAACTGGCTGCACTCAGACAAAGAGGGGCTTTCTCCCTTTTTTAGTGATCTAAAACTCCTAAGTTTCAGGCAACCTCCTCAAGTGTGTGCCAAGCCCAAGGTGCCACCAAGGAGGTTGCCACTCCCCAAGGTAGAACCATGCAAGGAATGTTTTAGGCACTCAGGAAGTTCTACAATAAACACAAATCCAGAGTTGGCTGAAGGCAGAATTAGACCAGCACCTGAAGGAAAGGCAAGCTTTGAACTCCTTAGAGCTCAACGCTCTAGGTGGGTTGTTGTGACTTATTAAAGAAATATGGGTATTGATCTAGTATCGATACCCAACTGTGATGGACAAAAACTCTCTAACAGTTTAAAGTGTATGTTTATTACGGCCAGGCAGCAGGGCAGGATATTTCCCTAATTCACATTGCAAAATTCACAGGTAATTACAAAGCCTTTTATTTACAGAAGTGTTGAATACCCAAAATCCAAATGCGTATTCATACCCCTGTCACCTCCCATTCCTCGCTTCGTATGCTAATTGTCAAAAAGGCTATTAAGCATGCGTACTTTGTTTCTTAAAATGAGTCAGAGGTCTCTTCTGGGAATGGGTCACCTAAAATGAGGAAGTAAGGTGAGTCTTCCTCGTCCTGACCGTTCTACCTTTTCAATGCATTCGTGACACAGAATCCGTGGTAAAACTTATAGTTTCCTTCATTGAATGGGTTCTTCAAGCAGGAAGACTGCAGTTATCTTATATCTTATTTACTACATCTTGTTTTTCATTACAGGCACAGCTACTTAAACATAAAGTTGACAAGCAATGAGTTACTAAATCCGAGGTAGCTTATCTAAGATCCGGCTTCTGTTAACTGCGAACAAAGATTACCTATCTACTTCTGCTAATTCAGCAACTTATTATCTTAACTTTCCTAAAAATCCTTAGTTCCTCAAAATTAACATCTCAGTTGGGAGGTGTGTGAGTGAGCCAAGAGTGAGGGGAAGGGAAATGCAGAGAGCCCTGGAAGTGCTTGTGTGCAGACAGGCTGTGGGGAAGGGCCCTGCAGCCCTGCCCTGGGCCAGGAGTGAGGGTGGATCATCATCCCAACCTGCCCTGGGCCATTGCAAGGGGCTGTGGCCATGGACACTGCACTGACCCCACTGCACCAGCCCCTTGCTCAGGGCTGGTATCACTGCCCAGAGCCAGAGGGGATCCCTTGCTGGGGGCTTGTGCCACGGCCACCTGCCCTGTGCCCCGCTGGCTGCTCAGGCGCCGCGGAACCAGCAGCAAACGCCACTGCCAGGGCCAAAGGCCAGCTCAGCAAGACAGAAAGGGGCAGTGCTGGGCACTGCTTCCATGGCAGCCCTCACTGGGACACCACACCTGGGTCACCTGTCATGGAATTGCCTTGGAAACCCAGCTGATTGGAAATGCAGTGCTGGACAAAGGTTTTAGTGGGGCGTGTCACAATAGGACAAAGGGTGGTGGTTTTAAACTAAAGGAAGGGAGGTTCAGATAAGGGGAGATAAGGAGGAAATTTTTGATGATGAGGTTGGTGATACACCAGGACATGTTCCCAGGGAGGTGGTCACTGCCCCATCTCTGGAAACATTCAAGTCCAGCTGAGACAGGGCTCTGAACAACCTGATCTGGTGAAAGATGTCCCTGCTCATGGCAGGGGTTTGGATGAGATGAGCACTGCAGAGCTCTTCCCATCCAAAACGTTCCAGGATTGCATGGGGAGAAGGGGCTGCTCACTGGACTCCATCCACTCCCTTGACTCCTCCTTGTCTCTGCTGGAGCCCACATGCAGTAGCCAAAGCCAGCCCCTTCTCTGGCCTTTCCCTGCCCTGCCCCAGGGGCTGACAGAGCCAGGCTGGCACAGGTGACCTTTAGGCTTTGCAGGGCTCAGGCACAGCAGCTGGGACAGAGTCAGGGCTGAGGTCACACTCTGTGGGCTGGGGCAGAGCCCAGCCAGAAATGAGCCCTGGAGCAGCAGCTCTGCAGTGGTGGCCACCAGGCCGCCTTGCCAAGGGAGGCTTCTGGCCATGGCCTGGAAGCAGCTGCTGCTGCCAAGGTGCCTTTGGTGCCTCAGGCTCTCCCTGGCACAGCTCCCAGCATGGCACTCTGCACTTGTGCCCGAGGCCTTCACTGTCTTAGGGCTGGCCTGGGGCTTTTCCTGCAGCAGGATCTGCCCTGGTCCTGGCACAGGAAAGGCAGTTCCTGCTGGAGCAGGAAGCTCTGCCTGCAATGGGCTCAAAAAACTCCAGTAAGGCCCTCTTTATTTCATAATTGCTTTCTAGAGCACTATATTTTATAATTGTTATACTGTGGTGTAAGTAACTTACTACAAGTAAGCAACTCGTATACTTTGGAGTAAGTAAATCTTTATTTTTTTTTACTCTGTGGTGTAATAAATCTTTCTGTCTAATCCTGATCAGAATCAATCATGGCTGCATTATATAGAAATATATCTGGTATTCCATTATTAATTCCATGGGACAAATTGCATTACAGTTCAATTTCACCTGTCCAATCATTTCCACATAAACCTTTGACCAAATGTGGGGATGGGATTGGATCCAACTTCTCCCAGCCTCCTCTCTCAGATGGAATTTTAAAAGTCTAGGCATCCCGGAAGAGTTTCGGGATCCATGGTGGCTGTTGGTTGTCATTTCTCCACCTCATGACCCAGCAGGATTTTCTCCAAGGAAGAAATAAAGCTTTTGCCTGAAGCTCCCACTCTGCCCATGGCAGGAACCCCTGTGAGTGTCTGGGACATCCCGGCTCTTTGGCAGCCTGGGGACTCCTGGGATGTCACCGTGGAGCCCCCGTGAGTGCCTGTGACAGATCCGTGCCTTTGCAGCCCAAGGTGCCCTGGGATGTCACCATGGAATGGCTGTGACTGCCTCTGGCCACAGGGATCTTTCCCATCCCCAGAAACCTCTGGGAGGTCTCCATGGAGCCCCTGTCTCTGCCTGTGACATTCCAGCTCTGGAACAGCCTGGAGACTCTTGGAAATTCCCCATGGAACCCCTCTGAGGGCCTGTGACAGCTCGGTTCCTTAGCAGGCAACCATCACCAGCCCCTGTTGCTAGGGTCAGTTTCCATGGCAACCATCACCAGCCCCTCTTGCTATGGTCAGTTTCCATGGCAACCATCACCAGCCCCTGTTGCTATGGTCAGTTTCCATGGCAACCATCACCAGCCCCTCTTGCTATGGTCAGTTTCCATGGCAACCATCACCAGCCCCTCTTGCTATGGTCAGTTTCCATGACAACCATCACCAGCCCCTGTTGCTATGGTCAGTTTCCATGACAACCATCACCAGCCCCTGTTGCTATGGTCAGTTTCCATGACAACCATCACCAGCCCCTGTTGCTAGGGTCGGTCCCTTGGCAGCTCCATGCAGATCCCATGCCAGGGGTGGTTCCATGGACACCAGCTCAGGCCTGGAGCCAGAGCCCGTTGCCATGGCAACCATTTGCAGTCCCATTCCCAGGGCCATGGGATCCCAGCAGCACAGAATTGGCTGAGTTGGGAGGGACCCATCAGGATCCTCGAGTCCAGCTCCTGGCCCTGCACAGGACACCCCAACAATCCCAGCCTGGGCCTGGCAGCGGTGTCCAAACGCTGCTGCAGCTCCCAGAGCCCTGGAGCTGTGACCCTTCCCTGGGAGCCTGTTCAGTGCCCCAGCAGCCTCTGGGGGAAAAAACCTTTTCCTGACATCCAACCTAAACCTGCCCCGACTCAGCTCCAGCCCTTCCCTCCAGTGCTGTCCCTGGGCACCAGAGTGAAGAGGTTCCCACAGCCCCCAGCCAGGGACCCGCTCCCAAGGCTGCTGCCAGGGCAACCAGGGCTGGGACCAGCTGGGATGCTCGGTTTCCATGGGCTGGGGTTTAGGAATGGGATTCCCCAGGTTTGTGCTCCCGCTAAAACTGAGCTGCTGCTCTCTGCCCTCCAGCCTCCCATGCAAATTACAAAAATCAAAGATCCCAGGGCTGTGATAAGAACAATTTACGGGGAACAGCAACAGGATAAGGAACAAATAGGAACAGAAGGGATAGGACAAACAATATACAGGGAAAACTACAACACTGACTGGCTCTTCCCAGACACGTATTTCCACCTATCTGGAAAGGACTTCTTTGTCCCTGGGGAAAAGAGAGAGTCCCTTCCCTGTCCCTGACAATGACCTGAGATGGGATCAAATACAATGTCGAGACCAAGGCCAGGACTACCTCGCATCATTGCCGGGGCAGAGAAAGGGACAGGTGACTCCTCAGCATGGGTCACAGGAACTGTGGGTCACAAGGACTCTTCCCAAAGTGTGTCCTCACATGGGGGATGAAGTTGGAGACTCACACAAAAACACTGCCTGCACTCGGGGTACTTGCCAGGTTTCCCTTACTGGTGACTCCGTTGGTGTCTGGTCAAGTTACAGCTTCCAGAAAAACTCTTCCCACACTGGGGACACTCATAGGGCCTCTCCCCAGTGTGGATGCACCAGTGGGTGATGAGGTGGGAGTTGTACTTGAAGCCCTTCCTGCAGTCGGGGCAGCGGAAGGGCCTCTCATCTGTGTGAATCCGCTGGTGCTTGAGGAGATCTGAGCTGGTCTGAAACCTCTTCCCACACTCGGTACACACGTAGGGCCTCTCCCCTGTGTGGATCATTTGATGGATGATCTGCTGAGACTTCTGGTTGAAGCCCTTCCCACATTCTCCACACTTGTATGGCCTTTCCTCAGCGTGGATGTTCTGATGGCGGACCAAATTGGAGCGCTGGATGAAGCTTTTCCCACATTGCTCACACTCGTAGGGCCGTTCCCTGGTGTGGATCCTCTGGTGGCGGATCAGGTGGGAGCTCTGTCTGAAGCTCATCCCACATTCCCCACACTCGTAGGGCCTCTCCCCAGTGTGGATGCGCTGGTGGGTGATGAGGGTGGAGTTGTGCTTGAAGCCCTTCCTGCAGTCGGGGCAGCGGAAGGGCCTCTCCTCTGTGTGAATCTGCTGGTGTGCGAGGAGATCTGAGCTGTTCTGAAACCTCTTCCCGCACTTGGGACACTCATAGGATCTGTCCCCAGTGTGGATGATCTGCTGTTGGACAGTGGTGTTGCTCTGGCTGAAGCTCTGTCCACCTTTCTGGCATAGGGTGGGTCTTTCCTCCTCAGAGCACCCTGGGATGGGTTTGGAGTCCCTCCTCCTGCAGGATCTCCGGCACTTTTGTCTCCTGATTTGATCCCTCTGCCATGGAGCCATTCAAAACAGCCTCTTCCATGAGGTTCTGCCACGGGGATTTGTACTCCCTGGTCTCCATCCTCAGCTCCTTGTCTGGGGGAGGAAGGAAAAGGACAAGATGAGATTTGCCTCCATGCCACAGGGAAGGGGAAGGAGATTCTCCCAACACATCCCTGGCAGGACGGCATTGGCAGCAGGGCTTTCCTGCAGCCAGGGGCCATGCTGGGCTGGGAGATGGAGCAGGAGAGAGGGGAAAAGGGGCACTGACTTCCTCCTCACCTGCCTGGCTGTCCCGGGGCATCTTTCTCTTCCTCACAGCCTCCTCCTCCATCCAGCCAAGGTTTTGGAATGGGAAATCCTGGTTTGGGCAAAAACAAGGGATGAGTATGTTGAGTTTGAAGGTCCCTCTACTCAAGTCCATCTCTACAAGTCACCAGACATCTGGAGTCCCTAATAGGCTATCAAACACCAAGAGCAGCCCTGACAACTCCTTTGTCGAGTTCCCTGTCTCTGGTCTCTCTCCTTTGGTGTTTCGGGATTCCCCCCTGTCTGAGCTGCTGGGGATCACATCTGTACTGGGGGTTCCCCATCTACTCAGTCCCTGCCTTCTCCAGGCTGCTGGAATTCACAGGAATCCAAAATGTTTCCCCCTTTTCCATTTGCCATTTAGGGATGATGAGGGGTCCTTGGGTCCCTTCTCCCCTTATTCTCTGCTTTGGGTTGTAGGGCCCAAGGAGTCCCCCCTGCCCCTCTCCAGGTTGTTGAGGGTCTTGCAAATTGTGGCTCTTCCCCCTCTTTGGGGTCCTGGGGGACACAGGGCTCTGCTCCTCCAGGCTGCATCTGCCAACAGCCGCCACTGAGACCCCCCAATATCCCCCCCAAGGGTCATTTTCCACCCAGCTTTGAAGTTCTTCATTCTCCAAATATCCCCACCCCAAAAACCCCAACCCAGGGACCCCTCAGGATATCTGAGCTGAGCTCCCTATCTTGGGCTGGTACGACAGGGGTCTGCTACGGAAGGCAGGAGCCTCCATTGAAAAAGAAAATATAAACCACCTCTCTTTAAATTATAATTTTGAAATTAATGGGCTCCCAAGCAAAGATATGGCAATAGGAATAACAGTTCTTTAGTAGGAAAATAAAACTAAAAATGCAGTAGTAAAAAAGAATTGTAAAAAACCACAAACAAACAACCAAAAAGAAAAACAAAAGAAAAGAAAAAGAAAACAAAACAAAACAAATAAACCGACCTGACAGAGTCAGAATCCAACCTGAAACCAAGTTATTCAGGGTGTTGCTTGCAGTCCAATCAAATCGTGGCTGCAGTCCTTCTGGAGTGACAGATGTGGTTTTGTTGAAGCTGTGCTCCTGTAGAAGGGTGTAGTTTTCCTCTGAAGGTCCAGTGGTGTTGAAGATGGGTCTGGTCTTCCTCTGGGAATCCAGTGGAAACAGGCTGCTCCTGGTGCTTTAAATCTCAGCTTATATCCAGGTGGGAATGCTTGGCTCCTCCCTCTGGGTGGAGCAACTCACAATGGGATGATGTAATTTTATCAGTCATGCAGTGAGACTCAATGACCCATTACCAGAAGATATCTCCCTGGAGGGAGGATGGGTCATGGAAGAGATCAAGAACACTTCCCCATTTGATGTTTACACAGCTGTGCCATTAAGAGAAGATCCCCCTCAGAGATATGAGGAATGAATGGGTCATGGAAGAGATAAACAACCTGCCGACCTGGTTTTAACAGATGGTAATAGAATACATTTTTTTGGTTAAATCTTGCACTGCAAGACAGGGCTTGATGCTCCTTGCCCAGGCTCTCTCCAGAACACGCCCTGGCCAATGCTCAGCAGAGAAAAGCCCCGTGAGCAGCCCCAGGGTGGCCGTGGGCAGGCTGGGGCCAAACAGCATGGCTGGGGCTCTGCAAGGTCCCTGGGGGAGATGGGAAGGAGCAGCAGAGCAGGGGCTGATCCATCCCCACTGCGCTGGACACACCAGGGCAGCGTCCCAGAGCGTCCTCATGCACCTGCCAACAACATCCCCCCTCTGCAGCCCTGGCCTCTCCCCCAGCTCACACAGGTGCCGCATCCTTGCAGGCACAGACACGGCAGCACTGGCTCAGGAGCCCCTGTTTGCACTGCCCAGAGCAGGCGTGAGCACCCCCATGGTGTTGGTGTGGGGAGATGAACCTGAGGGAGCACAAATGCCATCAGCTCCTGGGGCCAGGAAGGGCTGGGGGACAGCAGGGAAACCACTCCGGTTTGTGGTGGCCTCTAAAGTCATCCAGAAAATTTGTTCCCATGAGGTGTGAGTTTCCTGTGCCACTGCAGGTGTTGCTCAGAGCCAGGGCTACCTGGCAGCCACCCCCAAACTGCCCTGAGCATTTCCTTTGCCTCACCTTGGCTTTCTTTCCCCTTCCTGGCACAAATTTCTTATTTTTGCTCCTCCCTGTTCCCTCCCCTGAAAACAGCCCATCCCTGGTTGCCCATTCCTCTCTGGACCCATTCCCCGTTTCAGTTCCTGAGTTGGCACCATGGGAACATCCCCTGGGGAGCAGGATCATCCTCCAAGTGCTTCAGGAATTGTCTGCAGGCTCCTGCAGTGCCTCGTGCTGCTCCCTTGCCAGAAGCACCACAGCCAAGGGGGGCACATCTGGGCTGCTGTGTCTGGCTGTGGGGCTCCCTGTTCTGGGCAAGGAGGAGGAGCTGCAGAGGCTCTTCAGGACAGACAGGATGGGCTTTGGGGCTGTGAGGAGAAGATGAGGGACCTGGGCTGCTGGAGCTTCTGAAGAGGAGGCCCAGGGCTCATCCTGCAATTGCTGCAAGGGTGGTTTCAGAGAATCACAGAATCAGCAAGGTTGGAGAACACCTTGGAGATCATCAAGTGTAGCCTTTGCCTGATACTGCCTTGTCTTCCCTGAGCCTCCTCTTCTCCAGGATAAACAATCCCAGCTCCCTCAGCCACTCCTCACAGGACTTGTTTTCCAGAATCCTCATCAGCCTTATTGTTCTTCTCTGGACACTCTCCAGCCCCTCCATGTCCTTCCTAAACTGAGGGCCCAGAACTGGACACAGCACTTAAGGTGCTGCCCAACCAGTGCTGAGCACAGGGGAAGATTCACTGCCCTGGACCTACTGGCCACACCATTCATGCTCTAGGCCAGGTATCATTGGCCGTCTTGGCCACCTGGGCACACTGCTGGCTCTTGTCCAGCCTGCTGTCAATCTGTCCCTGCAGGTCCCTTTCTGCCTGGCTGCTGTCCAGCCCCTCTGTCCCGAACCTGTTGGTTGTTTATCCTGGAGAAAAGGAGTCTCAAAGGAGACAAGGCAGTGTCAGGGTGTAGGTTGGGCTTGATGGTGTCCAAGGTCTTTTCCAACCTGTCTGATTCTGTGATTCTCTGAAACCACCCTTGCAGCAGTTGCAGGATGAGCCCTGTGCCTCCTCTCCAGAAGGTCCAGCAGCCCAGGTCCCTCAGCTTCTCCTCACAGCCCCAAAGCCCATCCTGTCAGTCCTGCAGAGCCTCTCCAGTGCAGGGGGAAACCCTGGGGAACTGAATAGCAGAATCAATATGTATTTAGAAGAAGCCATTTATTTAATATTTTATATATATAAAAATATAAAATTATATATATAATATATATTTTATTTATGTTAAACTCCAGTTATGGATTCTAGTACTACTGTCCACACGTACACGTGTCTCTCAATTGGCTAAGCCACTTGTTCACGAGGCAGGCACACATCCTTCAGGACTCCTCATTGGTCAAGCGTCCATCATCATGTTGTGTGTCCTCTAAGTTTTGCGTTGTTTGTAAACAGTTTCTCAGGCTCTTGGTTCTTATTCTTAGTCCTGTTGTTATCTCAGTAGCCTTAAGAAATTCCTGAGGTCTCTTGGGCAAGCAGCCTCAAGCCCTCTCTTGTAATGCAAGATTTATCCAAGAAAATGTATTCTATTACCATCTGTGAACACCAGCTGGGGCAGGTTGTTTATCTCTTCCATGACCCATCCCTCATATCTCTGAGGGGGATCTTCTCTTAATGGGCCAGCTGTTAAAACCAAATGAGGCAGTGTTCTTGTTCTCTTCCATGACCCATCCTCCCTCCAGGGAGATATCTTCTGTTAATGGGCCATTGCCACTTCGGGAAGGGCTCTGGTGACCCACGGTTCCTGTGACCCATGTTTCCTGTGACCCACTCTAAGAAGTCACCTGTCCCTTTCTCTGCCCCTAGCAATGATGTGAGGTGGGACTGAAGAACATGAGGGTCTGGCCATGGTCCCATCATTGTATTTGAGCCCATCTCAGGTCATTTCTGGCTGGGCTCTGCCCCAGCCCACAGAGTGTGACCTCAGCCCTGACTCTGTCACAGCCGCTGTGCCTGAGCCCTGCAAAGCCTAAAGGTCACTGTCATGGGTTCGCACAGTTTGGTTTTTAGTTAGGGAGGAATGCGAAGTATTATCCTGTCAGGACCCTAGAAATAGTTTTAGAAAGGACAAAGACCTATCAGAAGCTGGTTTGAGATATTGGCATCTGCTTTGGCCACTGAGAATGTTGAATGTGACTTTAGGCAGTACCCATATAAATCCTGGGTTTGTTCAGGTCAGGCCCTTTTCCTCCTGCTCAGCTGAACAGGTAACATCGAGTGGGTCCTACTGCTCCCCACACCCCACCTCCCCCTTCGGGGGGAAGCTCGCCCGAGGCCCAGCCGGACTCCATCAGCTCCCCGGGGGGAGGAGAGGTTGCAGCTTAACATCAACCACTTTGAAAAAACCTCCCCGGAGACCCCAGAGCAGGGAGGGATCTCCCCTGATAACAACTCTGGGCCCGGTTTGGCCGAGGCTGCCCCGATTGTCACCGAGGGGTGGGCAGAGCTCTCCTCCCGCTCCCCTCCTCCGGTGTCTTCCAGACGGAGAAGAAAGAGTGGAGGGAGGAAACCAGGCTGATCTGAAATGGAGAGACTGCTGCCTGGAGCAGAAATCACATGGCCACTGCAGGCCTGGGCAGAGTTAACCCTGTCCTGGCAACATGGAGCTTCCAAGGCCTGACCCTTCCCTGAGAGAGAAAAGAAAGATACAGAGTGGACATAGGAAAGACACCGCATGGAGTCAGTGGAGCAGGAGTGAAAGAACTGATAAAGATTATTAGAAGAGGGATTGAGGATGTGAACATTTTTAACCAAGCTTTTCTGCTGTAAACTAGGGAGAAATGGACTGTTTCTTGTAACGTCCTAATGTTGTTTGGAGGAATGCTAGTTCCAGTCAAAGTTGGGGATTGATATGATTGAGATTTAAGTGGGAATCTTAAAGCCCTTCACTCCTGGCATAAAAGGAGGTCTCAGCCTTTGAGACCAAGATGATTTTAGAGAGAAAGTGATTTGAAGCTCTCAGCTCCTGGTGTAAAAGGAGGTCTTTATTTCTTTTGAGATAGAAACTATTTTAGAGCTAGAAGAGAATCCTTGTTTTATACTAGAAGAAGCTTTCTTAAACAGTACCCCAAATACACTGAGAGGCCCATGAATAGCCAGGGGAAAGGCTGCTAATGGGTGGAACAGCACAATCTGCAAAAACTCCAAGCAGTTGCAGATTTGTGACATTGAGAGCCCCAGGACTGTTTTTGTCTTGTGGCGAATGTGTCCATAAGACTCTAGAGAGGCTCCTCTCCCAAAGTGATGAAAGATTATGTTTAAATGGTGAAACTGACTGAAAATCAGAGGTTGTGTCTCTCTATGTTGTTTGTAAGAAAGTTAACAGTTTGGAAGGGAAGGGAAGAGTGTTTTGAAGTTTATTTTTGGGTTTTTTTCCCAACCTTTCTTATCTTTTCCATTCTTTCAGTGTGTGTGTCAATAAAACTTTGTTTTTTAAGCTTGAGCCTGATTTGCTTCTCATGGTCCTCTCTCACAAAAGTAGAGTAAACACTAAGAGCACTGCACTAAATGTAGCAAACAAAATTTCATGAATGTGTAGTCACTATATTAATTAGTGTTTCTGCCCAGTTTTAACTAAAACCATTACACCTTCCTATGGAAAAGAACTCTCCTTCTTGTCCAGTTGCCCATGGCCACAATTGGGATTCCACCTCCAGCATTGCCTGTTGTGAGAGACTGGAGGAGATTGTTGGCTGGAAACATTTTGTGTGTGAGGGAGGGAGGGGCAGGTCCAGCCTTGCCCTGCCCTGAAACCCCAGCACTGCCCTGCCCTGTAACCCCAATCCCCCAGAGCCTCTATCCCAGCCCAGCAGTGTCTGCCAATCCCTGGCACACCAAAGGCAATGCTCCACAGCCACCTCTGCAGCCCCCAGCCCATCTCCTGAGAGACCAAGTGACCCAAAGTCCCTCCTGGGGGAAGGGCCCAGGAAGACCATGGGGTATTCAAGGCTGACCACAAGGCAAGCACACATCTTGACCCCACCTCCTCTTGGAATTTCTGTCTGAACACAACTGGAATCCAGGAGTTGGTAGCTCTGTGGGTGCTTCTCTATATCTTATATGTCTTTCTCTCTTTCTGTGTTGTCATCTTCAAATTCCCTCCTCTTGCTAATTTGGAGTAACTTAAATTGAACAGGCTTAGAATTTGCAAAGTTGAATGGGACAAGTTAATGCTTTCAGAAGTGTTTCTTGTTGATTGAATATTGTATTTAACCGTTTGCCAAAATTTCTCTGTTTTTTCTAAAGTTGTCAGTAAAGTCTGTTTTGTTGTTTTGAGCTCCTGAAAATCTCTTGTTTCTATTTCTCCAGTGCATCTACTCAGAGTACTCAAACAATTGTAATTCCTTTGAAATGTTTAAGTGAGAGAATTGTTGGGGGATGGGGTCAGGTCTTGTGTGTCCTGCTTGCCCAGCCCCAGGGACGCTCCCCTTGTCTGCCCATTCCCCCACGGTCTCTGGGCAGGGATGGCCTCAGTGGGGGCTGCTGACAGCCTCAGACACTTGGAGGCTGCTGCTGGATTTGACTTCTCCAGAGGCTTGTTCAGCCTTCAGCTGTTCAGTGTCCCAGGGCTCATTAACATTCAGAATACCTTAACAGCCAAGCCTCTGGGAATAATTTGATTTAGGTTTTCAAATTTTTATGGTTAATTAACCGATTTCTGAAGTGTATTAAAAGTGAATATATATTTACAAAAGGCAGTGAGAAAAGATATTTTATGTCCGGTTCAAGTTTTCTTTCTGTTAATGCCTTGGTATGTGAAATCTCCAGTTGACACTGAATCCAAGTATATTCTAATGCAGTTTGAATAGATATGAAAATCAAGACCCTTTATGTCTGACAATCAATCAGACTCTGTCCTTACTCCCACCCCACCATTTCCCCCATCCAAGCCCTGGGACTCAGAGCAGCCTTGTGCAAATCTGAGCTCCCTCCACCCCAGGCTGGACCTGCAGGTTTCAGCTCCTGGGCTCCAACTCCAACCTGCTTTCCTTGGAGAAGGCATTGCCCGAGACACAGAGGGATGTTCATTTATTGTCAGCCAACAAACCCAAGGGAAGGCACAGCTCCATCAAATGTAAAAGTCATTCTTCTCCCTGGCTCTGCCCTGCACCTGATCCCCACAGCCTGTCCTGTTTCCTTCATCCCTCCACTGCCAGGGACTTTCTGGGACAAGGGAGCTCTGCTCTGGCTATGGAGGGAGGTGCAAGTGCAGCCACTGGAGTGGGAACCAGAACACATCAGGTTTGTGTCCTTGGAGGGACCAGGAACTGGTGAGACTTGGAGGCACAGAAAGGTTTCTCTACATGGCCAACATAAAAATTTTGAACAATATAATTTAATAAACATCAAAACACTTCTCTCAGCTCCTTGTGACATTCCAGCACCATCTGACCTATCCACCATCCACAAGGGATTCCCATACACAAAAAATTTTCCACCAAGACATGAGAAGAGGTGATATATAAGATAAAAATAGAACTAAGATGATGACAGAGGTGTTACAAAAACTTGTGAAAGATTGGGCAATTCCCTGAAGCTCCAAGCATGAAGCCAGTCAAGGGAGACACATTGCACTGACAAGAGAACAGTTGCAAGAGGAAATCTGTGAGCAAAAGGAAGGACATAAATCCAGCTGCTCTACATGACGAGATGTCCTTATGCATGGCCATTCAAACAGCTGAAGAAAGAAGGTAATGAAATATCAGACTGAATGTTGGTGGCAAAGATAGAAGGGAAGATCTGTGTTTCTTCTCCTGTCCTCTGCAGAAGAATCCAGTATATCCAGGAAATTCTTGATCCTGGTGGGAAAACTTTGCCACTTCTTAAAAGTACTCAAATGACTAAGATAATAAAAATCTGCTTGTATATTATGAAATTTACAGGTATTACAACCTATGCCCTGTTCCAGGCAGACATCAGTTGTGTGCCCATGCACAGGCAGTGCCACTCGTGCCCTGAGGTGCTGAGCTGGGATTGGCATCTCTCAGAGAGGAGCTGAGGGAGAGCAGAGCACCTTGCAAGCTGCAGGTCCCTGACAGCCCCAGAGGGCTCCTGTCCCATAAACATCTGCTCTGCTCCAGGCAGGAACAGGGACCAGCATTGTGCTGGGATCATCAGAGAACTGAGGTGTGTGCTGGAATTCAATCCTCTCCCCATCTCACAGCAGCCCTGCATTTCCCTCCTCCAGCCTTGGTCTCCAGCACAGCCATGGAGGCTCTTTGGGCTCTGCACTTTCCCTGCAGCCACCAAGGGCAGCTGAGCTCTGCCTTTGGCACAGTCAGCCCTGCCCAGCCCAGGCAATGCCCAGCAATTCCTTGTGTGTGCCTGGCCTTGCTGTCAGCCCCGGCAGCGGCTGCGTGGCCCCTTTGTGCCGCGCTGGCCCGGCCATGGTGCCACAGCCCCTGTGCAGGCGCAGGGCAGGACAGGAGCATTGCGGGTGGGAACGGCCCCTGTGCCGTGGTGCCCACAGCAGCCTTGGGGCTCTGTGCCCCATGGCCTCCCTGCTGGGCAGCCTCTGCCAGCTCCTGCACAGCCCGTGGCGCCTGTGGGGCTGCACAGACAGCCCTGTCCCGGGCTCTGCCGGGCTCTGGGCCAGCAGAGAGGCCGGGCAGGGCTGGCCATGGCCGGGAACAGGCCCTGAGCTCCGCAGGAGGATGGAGCTGGGCCACAGCCAAAACTGCCCAGCAAACCTGGGCTGAGCAGCCAGGGCTGGCAATGGCTGGGGACAGAGGCTGGCGCTGACAAATGTCCTGGGCCGTGTTCCTGCTCTGTCCATGACACCAAGGGCACAGAGCAGACTCCTCTCTGGGCCACTTTCCTGTTTTCAATGCCTTCCAGAGGCGCTGGCCCTGCTCCACAAGGCCTGGGCTGAGTCCTGCCCCTGCACGCTCACTCAGGCTGAGATGGACACTGATGGTTCCTGTGGCAGGCTCTCTCAGCCCAGCCCAGCTCCCTCCAAGCTCTGCCAGCTGCCCTGAGCTCTCGGCAGCACCAAGGGCCTCTCCCCAGCACAGCCCAGCTGGCTCTGGCCCCACAGCTCTGCTCAGGGCAGGCTGCTCTGGGCAGGGGCCCCACGGCCTCAGCCCCTCGCAAGGGCACAGCAGCAGCTGCAGCTCAGACAGGACTCAGCCCCAGCCATGGGCAAGGTGCTGGGCCAAGGGAAAAGGAGGCTCCCTGTGTGCCCTGCTCCCCTCTCCCTGAGGTGCTGAGAGCTCTGCAGCCCCTGCTGCCATCCCATCTGCCCAGGCCAGCACAACAGCCCTGGCCTTGGGGCCCTCAAGATCTGCTCCTGCTCCAGGCCCAGGGCCCATCCCAAAGCTGGGGCAGGCAGAAAGCTGTGCCCATTTCTGTTCACTCCTGCTCTGATGAGGGTGGATCCACAGCCCCTTGGAGGTTGCTGATGAATTTTACTACTCCAGAGGCCTCTTCTTTCTTGAACGCTTCAGTTGAGAAATTCGTTGACAGAGGCTCATTCATTTCTGTTCTAAACACGCAAACAATACAAGCCCATGGGATTAACTCAAATCTTCAGTTCTTCTGTAGTTAATTAGACAGATTTCAGAAGCGTATTTAATGTGAATATACTATATAGAAAATGATGCAGGGAAGGTTTTTGTTTTCTGTTTTCTTTTTTCTTTTCCTATTTATAGACTGATATCAGCAATCCCCAGTTGCTATTGACTCGGACCACCTCCTAATATAGTCTGAATAGATATGAACATCAAGACCCTTCATGGTGGACAATCAATCAGGCTTTGTCCCCACCCCCTCCCCACCATTGCCCTCACACAATCCCTGGCACTTCTATGGATCAGGAATGGCATGGCCAGCAGGAACAGGGCAGTGCTTGGCACTGGTTGGGCAGCATCTCGAGTGCTGTGTCCTGTTCTGAGCCCCCCAACTAAGGAAGGACATGGAGGGGCTGGAGTGTGTCCAGAGAAGGGCAACAAGGCTGGTGAGGGGTCTGGAAAACAACTCCTGTGAGGAGTGGCTGAGGGAGCTGGAGTTGTTTACCCTGGAGAAGAGGAGGCTCAGGGGAGACCTCATCACTCTCTACAACTCCCTGACAGGAGGGTGCAGCCAGGTGGGGGTCGGGCTCTTCTCCCAGGAAACAGTGACAGGACAAGAGAACACAGCCTTAAGCCGCACCAGGAGAGGTTTAGGCTGGACATTAGGATATATCCTTCCCAAAATGGGTGATTGAGTATTGGAATGGGCTGCACAAGGAGGTGGGTGAGTCACCATCATGGAAAGTGTTTTTATGGAAAGACTGGATATGGCACTGAGTGCCATGGTCTGGGTGACAAGGTGGTGTTGGGCTAAATGCAAGCAAGGAACCCATGGTGACAGTCTGGGGCCTGGTGGAACCACAGAGGCCACTGTGACCCTGTGGGGCCTTGTTGAACCAAGGGGCCATTGTGCCACTGCAGAACCAAGGAGACCCTGGTGAGACCCTGGGCCCAATGGAATCAAGGGGCCAGTGTTCCATTGCAAGGACTCTTGGAACTGAGGGAACAATTGTGCCACTGGGGTGCCCCATGGAACCACGGGTCCCTGGTGACACTGCAGGCTCTTGTGTAACCAGGGCTCCATTGTGACACTGCAGCACCAGGGAACACACTGGGGCAGTCTGAGGCCTGATGGAACCAAGAGGCCACTGTGACACTGCAGGGCCTTGTGGAACCATGCGGAGCATTGGGACAGAGCAGGACCTGGTGTCATGATGGGGCCAATGTGACACTGCAGGGCCCCATGGAACCAAGGGGCCAGTGCTGCTCCTCAGGGACTCCTGGAATGAAGGAAACATGTGTGTCACCGTGGAGTCTCTTGGGACAAAGAGGACATTGTGACACTGTGGAAGCAAGGAGATCATTGCGGCACTGCCAGACCTCGTGGAACCAAGCATCCATAGTGACACTGCAGAACCTTGGAGGACCAAGGCGCCTTTGTGAAACTGCAGAGCCCAAGGATCCAAGGGACTTTGTGACACTAGGGGGGCCTGTGGAACCAAAAGGACATTGTGACACTGGGCGGCCTCATGGAAACACGGAGACCATGGTGACACTCTAGGGATCCATGGAACCATGGTGACACTCTAGGGACTCATGGAACCATGGTGACACCAAGTTGGCTGGAGTGTTGATCTGCTGGAGGGTAGGAAGGCTCTGCACAGGGCCCTGGACAGGGTGGATCCAGGAAGCCAAATCCACAATGTGAGGTTTAACAAGTCCAAGTGTCAGGTCCTGCACCTTGGCCACAACAGCCATGGAAGCGCTACGGGTTGGGGACAAAGTGGCTGGATAGCAGCCAGACAGAAAGGGACTTGCATGGACAGATGGACAGCAGGCTGGACATGAGCCAGCAGTGTACTCAGGTGGCCAAGAAGGTCAATGGCTCCTGGTCTGGATCAGGAACAGTGTGGCCAGCAGGAGCAGGGCAGTGATTCTTCACCTGTGATCAGCACTTGTTGGGCAGCACCTTGATTGCTGTGTCCAGTTCTGGGCCCCCCAATTTAGGAAGGATATGGAGGGGCTGGAGTGTGTCCAGAGAAGGGCAACAAGGCCGGTGATGGGACTGGAACACAAGTTCTGTGAGGAGCGGCTGAGGGAGCTGGGGTTGTTTATCCTGGAGAAGAGGAGGCTCAGGGGAGACAAGGCAGTGTCAGGGCACAGGTTGGACTTGATGATGCCCAAGGTCTTTTCCAACCTGGCTGATTCTGTGATTCTCTGAAACCACCCTTGCAGCAGTTGCAGGATGAGCCCTGGGCCTCCTCTCCAGAAGGTCCAGCAGCCCAGGTCCCTCAGCTTCTCCTCACAGCCCCAAAGCCCATCCTGTCAGTCCTGCAGAGCCTCTGCAGCTCCTCCTCCTTGCCCAGAACAGGGAGCCCCACAGCCAGACACAGCAGCCCAGATGTGCCGCCCTGGCCTGTGGTGCCTCTGGCAAGGGAGCAGCACGAGGCACTGCAGGAGGCTGCAGACAATTCCTGAAGCACTTGGAGGATGATCCTGCTCCTCAATGGATGTTCCCATGGTGCCAACTCAGGAACTGAAATGGAGAGTGGGGCCATGTGGTGGTTTCAGGCAGATTTGGGGAGAAATCCTCCCAAGGGGCTCCCCTTCCCCTCCCCCAACCAATTCGGGAAAAGATTTCCTCAGAGAGAAGTGGAAAAAACCTGTTTATTAAACAGGCAAAGCACTCCCAGCACAATACCCAATGACGAGAGCTTCGTGCTGCTTACGGAGGGAGGAAACTTAAAGAAAGTCTCCTCTTGAAGATCGTCACTGTGCTCCACCACTCCATCTCCGCTGACGTTGAGAGAAAAGGAGATGTGCAGGGCTGATCTTGGTGGGGTGGGTCCCCTGTGGAGGCCCCCGGTGCTTCCCCAGCTCCTTAGTCTGGAGAGGTTGGAATAGTTCCAAAGAGAGGGCAAAAAAAAGAAAAAAGGAAGGAGGAAAAAAGAAAAAGAAAAAAAAAGGCAAAAAGCTTCAGCTATTCTACAGCGTCTAACTATGCTAACACTAAACTAACTAACGGCCGGGTAAAAAAACAACAGAGCTTCTTTCGTCTTGCCGTGTTCCAACTCCCCCGCTTCAAGGTCACTCCAATGAGCAGAGTTTTCCTGGGGAAAAACAAACACCGCTTGCCCTCCCCTTTGCACTCAGTAGACGATTGGGGGATACACAGTCACCCCAGGACAGGCCAGAGATCAAAGGACCAGTAGAGATGGGCCATTTGCAGGGGAGGGAACAGGGGTGGGCAAGAAGAAGAAATCTGTAGCAGGAAGAGTAAAGAAAGCCAAGGTGAAGCAAAGGAAATGCTGAGGGCAGTTTGAGAGTGGCTGCCAGGCAGCCCTGGCTCTGAGCAACAATGTCTGCAGTGGCACAGGAAACTCACAGCTCATGGGAACAAACTTTCTGGATGACTTCAGAGGCCACCACAAACCTGAGTGGTTTCCCCGCTGTCCCCCAGCCCTTCCTGGCCCCAGGGGCTGATGATGGCATTTGTGCTCCCTCAGGTTCATCTCCCCACACCAACACCATGGGGGTGCTCACGCCTGCTCTGGGCAGTGCAAACAGGGGCTCCTGAGCCAGTGCTGCCGTGGCTGTGCCTGCAAGGATGCGGCTCCTGTGTAAGCTGGGGGAGAGGCCAGGGCTGCAGAGGGGGGATGTTGTTGGCAGGTGCATGAGGACGCTCTGGGACGCTGCCCTGGGGTGTCCAGCGCAGTGGGGATGGATCAGCCCCTGCTCTGCTGCTCCTTCCCGTCTCCTCCAGGGACCTTGCAGAGCCCCAGCCATGCTGTTTGCCCCCAGCCTGCCCACGGCCACCCTCGGGCTGGTCACGGGGCTTTTCTCTGCTGAGCATTGGCCTGGGCGTGTTCTGGAGAGAGCCTGGGCAAGGAGCATCAAGCCCTGTCTTGCAATGCAAGATTTAACCAAAAAAATGTATTCTATTACCATCTGTTAAAACCAGGTCAGGCAGGTTGTTTATCTCTTCCATGACCCATTCATTCCTCATATCTCTGAGGGGGATCTTCTCTTAATGGCACAGCTGTGTAAACATCAAATGGGGAAGTGTTCTTGATCTCTTCCACGACCCATCCTCCCTCCAGGGAGATATCTTCTGTTAATGGGCCATTGCCTCTCACTGCATGACTGATAAAATTACATCATCCCATTGTGAGATGCTCCACCCAGAGGGAGGAGCCAAGCATTCCCACCTGGATATAATCTGAGATTTAAATCACCAGGAGCAGCCTGTTTCCACTGGATTCCCAGAGGAAGACCAGACCCATCTACACCACTACTGGACCTTCAAAGGAAAACTACACCCTTCTACAAGATCATTGCTTCAACAAAACCACATCTGTCACTCCAGGAGGACTGCAGCCATGATTTGATTGCACTGCTAGCAACACCCTGACTACCCGGGTGTCAGGTTGGATTCTGCGTCTTATTTTTAGGGCTTTTTTGGTGGTGGTGTTTTTTACTACTGCACTTTCAATTTAATTTTCCTACTGAAGAACTGATATTCCTATTGCCATATCTTTACTTGGAAGCCCGTTAATTTCAAAACTATAATTCAAAGAGAGGAGGTTTGTATTTTCCATTTCATGGGAGGCTCCTGCCTTCCATAGCAGACTCCTGTCTTACCAGCCCAAGACAGGGGGAGCTCGGCTCAGATATCCTGAGTGGTCCCTGGGTTGGGTTTTTTTGGTTGGAGATGTTTGGAGAAGTCAGAACTCCAAAGCTGAGTGGAAAATGGCCCTTGGGGTGACATTGCGGGGTCCCAGTGATGGCTGCTGGCAGAGGCAGCCTGGAGGAGCAGAGCCCTGTGTCCCCCAGGACCCCAGATGCTGTGGAGCACTGCAATTTGCAGGACCCTCAACAGCTTGGAGAGGGGCAGAGGGGACTCCTTGGAGCCCCTGCACCCCAAAGCAGAGAATAAGGGGAGAAGGGACCCTGGGAACCCAAAACCCCCAGCATTCATAAATAGAAAATGGAAAAGGGGGGGATCTTTTCAGATTCCTGGGATTCCCAGCAGCCTGGGGAGGGCAGGGAGACCAGTGACAGGAAACACCACAAAGGAATTTTCAGGGCTGATCTTGGTGTTTGATAGGCTATTAGGGACTCGAGATGTCTGGTGACTTGTAGAGAGGGACTTGAGCAGAGGGACATTCAAACTCAACATACTCATCCCTTGCTTTTGCCCAAAACCAGGATTTCCCATTCCCAAACCTTGGCCGGATGGAGGAGGAGGCTGTGAGGAAGAGGAAGATGCCCCGGGACAGCCAGGCAGGTGAGGAGGAAGTCAGTGCCCCTTTTCCCCTCTCTCCTGCTCCATCTCCCAGCCCAGCATGGCCCCCGGCTGCAGGACAACCCTGCTGCCAATGCCGTCCTGCCAGGGATGCACTGGGGGAATCTCCTTCTCCTTCCCTCTGGCATGGAGGAAAATCCCATCCTGTCCTTGTCCTTCCTCCCCCAGACAAGGAGCTGAGGATGGAGACCAGGGAGGACAAATCCCTGCAGCAGAACCTTGTGGAAGAGGCCATTTTGAGCAGCTCCATGGCAGAGGAATCCAATGGAGAGGAAAAGATACAGAGATCTTGTGGGAGAAGGGGTTCCAAACCCATTCCAGGGTGCTCTGAGGAGAAAAGACCCACCCTGTGCCAGGAAAGTGGACAGAGCTTCAGCCAGAGCAACACCCCTGTTCAGCACCAGATCATTTACACCAGGGAGAGGCCCTACGAATGTTCCGAGTGCAGGAAGAGGTTTCAGACCAGCTCGAATCTCCTCCAGCACCAGCAGATTCACACAGAGGAGAGGCCCTTCCTGCTGCCCTGACTGCAGGAAGGGCTTCAAGCAAAACTCCACCCTCATCACCCACCGGCGCATCCACCCTGGGGAGAGGCCCTACGAGTGTGGGCAATGTGGGATGAGCTTCAGCCATAGCTCCAGCCTTAGCCGCCACCAGAGGATCCACACCAAGGAACGGCCCTATGAGTGTGAGCAATGTGGGAAGAGCTTCAGCCAGAGCTCCAACTTGATCCGCCACCAGAACATCCACGCTGAGGAAAGGCCATACAAGTGTGGGGAATGTGGGAAGGGCTTCAACCAGAGGTCCCAACTGATCATCCACCAAATGATCCACACTGGGGAGGGGCCCTACAAGTGTTCTGAGTGTGGGAAGAGGTTTCAGACTAGCTCCACTCTCATTGTACATCAGCAGATTCACACAGAGGAGAGGCCCTTCCGCTGCCCCGACTGCAGGAAGGGCTTCAAGCGCAACTTCCACCTCATCAGGCACCGGCGCATCCACACTGGGGAGAGGCCCTATGAGTGTCCCCAGTGTGGGAAGAGCTTTACCCAGAGGTCTCACCTGAGCCAACATCAACAGAGGCACCGGTAAGGGAATCCCTGCGAGTGCCCCGACTGTGGGGAAAGCCTCCTGCAGTGCTCTAACTCCATCCTCCATCGGGGACCCACATTTCAAAGACACTGGGCTGGTGGTCATTTAGTTTGGTGGTTCATGATATTTTTTTATTCATCTTCCTCCCTTTTAAACTAGCAAAATTGGGCTGAAAATCAACAAGTTGATCAAAGGCATCTCAATGCTCGCTTTTTACTTGTGTTTCTAAAGAATCTGGCAATCCAGATGATACTTGGGAGGATTTGGGGGTATTTGGTGTGGTTGTCTCCATTTCTTATCGCTCAAAGAGACAAGAGGGTATGATCTGTCACCTCAAAAACACTCATTGCCAATGAAAACTACTTAATCCCACCCCAAAATTATTTAATTTCTCAGCCCCTCAGTGTGGAATGGGTTTCCCCGCTTTTGGTTTCCCCTTTTGGAAAGGGGTTGGGCAAAGTGGGATGCAGATCAGGAGGGGTGAGGTGAGCATTGCTTGGGGCAGGATGGGTGGGATGGGGATTGGGAGGGGTGGGATGGGAGAAATAGGGCTTGGGAAGGGGTTTTGATGTCCAGGAGAGCTGGGATGGGTTTGAGTGGGGATTGGGAGGGTGTGGTGAAGTCTGGAATGAGACACCCACAGGTCTGGGATGATGAAGGGAGGGGGAACCTGTTCTTGAGTGAGTTTTTGGGTATTCCACGTTCTTGAAGGGATTTTGGTGCATCCCAGGTTTCTGAAGGTAGTTTTGGGATGGTCACTGCCTCAGCCCCAGCCACTGCAGCATCTGGTGCAGCCCCAAAGTGGCTGCCAAGCCCCTGGCACCCTGAAAATCCCACCTGTGAGAGGGGCCAGAGCAGGTGAGGCTGTGACACGGCTGTGACAGTGACACGTCCCACGGCCCTGGAGCTCACAGCAGCTGAGATGGCACTGGATTCAAAGCCCATTTGTGGATCCCTCTTTTCTCCTGACTTCCTCTTCTCAAAATCTGGAAAACTTGAAGTTGTAGGGTTTAGAGTTTTCTGAGTCAGTGGTTTGTGAGGTGCCTTACCATAATTCCAGGTTTAATAGGAGTTATAAGCAAAGTTAATACTATTCCCTGTAAATGGTTAAGTCATAGTTTCTAAGTTCGGATAAATACTGTCAAGTGCTGTTCTTTTGCTGAATTGTGAAGTTGAAGGTGTAAGTTCAGGTAAAAGTCAAGTCCTGTTAATTTGGAGCTCTGTGACGCTTTTAGGCAGTGTTCCATTTATCCTTGCCCTCACTGTCCTCTTGTCACACACACACAGGGACAGTCCTCGGTTCGTTTCTGGTTTGATTACCTGGATTTTGTTTGGTTCTGTTGTTGCTTTGTTTCCTTGGTGGGCCTGAAGTGTCCAGTCATGGACAGAGTGACTCTTGCAAGGAACTTTGTCATGCCTCACCACCTGTGCTCCTAACTGGTGATTTTTGTCAAATATGCTAATCTGCTACATTTATAAAACTGTATTCACCCTTTGGGGGGCTGAGCGTTTTGTGGACATTTTCCATATCTGCCCCTTGGAGGCCTCCAATAAAGATCAGCCTTTCTACTACCTCCTCTATAATATTATCTCCAAGGCTGTTACTTTATTTCTGGGTTCCTGAAGGCATCAACACAGCCGGGCCTTCATGGCACCAGGAGAGCTCTGTGACACAAGGACATCTTGGGGAACCAAGTGTCCGCTGCAAACACAGCGGGGCGTCAGGGAAGCCAGGTGCCCCTTGGATAGTGCCAGGGCACGTGGAGCTCAGTGTCCACTGTGACACAGCACAGCCCCATGGAACCCAGCAGAGCATTGTGACAACAGGGAATCTCATGGATGCAAGGCTCTACTTGGGCAAAGTGGGGCCTCCTAGGACACAAAGCCTTTTCCACGTGCCTGCCTCGCCTGGCTGTGGTGTCCTTGTTCTGGAAAAAAGAGAGTCAGAGACTTGCTGTTTTTGTATGTTTCTTTATTATGAAGCTTGGCCTTGGGGGAGAGCTTGCTTGCTCTCTTGGCAACGTGGAGGAGGAGGTACACACAGCTTCACTTCACAGCAAAGCTGGGGACTCCCACCCCCCCTCAAGGGCTTTTCCCCTTGCCGGGGAGTCCGTTTCGCGTCGCTGATCAGGGGTCATCCAGCGATGGGGGACTCCTTCTCAGGTCACCGCGACTAAATGAAGCTGCTTCGGCGGACCCACTACCTCTTGCACTAATCTAAAGTGCGACTTCAGTCCTGAATTCTACTTTGGTTCCCTGCTTTTCAGAGTCTCTCATTCTTGAGTTGTTCCCAGAATTCCAGTGTTCTTTTTATTTGCATATTCAGGCACTATCCGGCGAATGGGAGCAGAGATACAGGTAATAAGGTGAATTCTTAATTAACAATCAAGTAAATAAGGTGATTAATCAATTATAAAACAGGAATAAGGCAAATTCTTTAAACAGAACTAGCATTAATAATCTTAATGGAATTACTTAACAATTAAGTAACTAAAACATAGATCATTTGAATAGAACTCATTTATAACAGCTGGGCATGAACAGAGGTCCTGCACTTGCATTTCCAGCTGCTGTACAACCAAAGCTGAGAGACATGGAACTGCCTGAATGCAAAAACTGGAGTATGAGCCTCTCTCAAGGGGGAAATCTCCCGCTCCTGTGCCAGCCCATGGCAACGCTGCCATTCTCTGCTGCTGCTGGGGCACTCGGGGCTCCGGCTGAGCAGGAAAGGTGACCCTGAGCCAGGAGCTTTCCTTGGCTGCAGCAAAGCCTTGGCACACAAAGACCTTCCTGGTGCTGTGCCCTGGGCCAGGAGGGATTGTGCCACCAGAGCTGAGCCTAAATTCCTTCTCACAGGCAGCTTTAGGGCACAGAACATGGAGAAGACAGAGCTGCCTCTCAGTTTTCCGCAGTCCTCCAAGGGGAATGCTGTGTGGGAAGCAGCCTGGGAGCAGGCTTGATGTGCCAGGGGTGGGTAATTGAGAGCCCTTTTCTCCCCTGTGGCCTGAGGCTCTGGCCCTTGCTCTTTGCAAGCACCCTAGAGCTGCCTGCAAGGGGCCTTTTTCACTAGCATGAGAGGAGTCCTGCTCCAGGGCTGTCCTCTAGCTGCTTTTGCAGCAGATGTGCCTGAGGCATGGTCATTGCTTGCAGTCTCAGTGCTTGCAGTCTTAGTGTGTGAGTGCAGCTGAAAGTACTGAAGGAGGCACAGCTCTGCTGGGGGCAGAGTTGTCTTTTCCTTGGTGGGGGTTTGGTTTGGTATTTTTTGGTTTGGTTCGGTCTTGTCATTGTTAATTTTTTAACTTTACCTCTCAGCCCTGGGCTGGGCTCTGTAACTCCATCTGACACTTGCCTGTGGCACTGTGGAGGTGGCCAGGGGGACCTTCCCCGAGCTGTGTGCACAGCCATGCACATCAGCCCAGGCCGGGGGTGCTCAGTGCCCGCTCAGTTTTGCTGTCTGGCTGTGGCTCTGGACGCTTCCCTTGGAGCGTCTCCAGGCAGGGAACGTTGGAGCTGTCCCCACCGTGGTGTCACAGAGAGGGGAACGCTGGGGCTGTCCCACTCCTGCCCCAGCCCCAAGAGCTCTGCCAGCGCCTGGAGGAGACACAAGGCTGAGCCCAAGGGTGAGAACTGCAGAAGGGGCTGAGCTGGGAGGGAGGCAGCAGGATCATGGAGTCCAGGCCCTGGCCCTGCACAGACAGGCCAAGAGTGGCAGCCTGGGCATTCCCGGGAGCGGTGTCCAAAGGCTCCTGGAGCTGCGGCAGCCTCGCAGCTGTGACCATTCCCTGGGGAGCCTGGTGAGTGGTCAAGCCCCTGTAGGGGAGGAAGCTTTTGCTGGTCTCCAGCCCGCAGCTGGCCTGGCCCAGCCCCAGCCGTTCCCTGGGGTGCATTCCCTGCTGGCCCCGGGGCAGAAGTCTCAGCTGCCCCTGCTGCTGTCCCTGGGCAGGAGGCGCAGCCCCCGGGGAGCTCTGAGCTCCGTCTGCTGCTGGGCTGCGGCCGAAGCGAGCCAGTGCCGGCAGAGCTCTGGGGAAAGGTCCCGGCCCTGGCTTGGGGCTGGGCCAGAGCCCAGGGAGCAAATCAACTTGCAGCTGCTGCCCCAGAGCAGGGAAGAGCAGGAATTGCTGCCTGGGAGAGACTCTTGCCAAGGGCCTGCAGCACCAGGACACAGGCCATGGCTGGACACTGCTTGGGGCCAGGGTGAGCTGGGCTGTGGGGATGGACTTGTTCCCTGGGAGGGCGGTGGGGCCCTGGCACAGAGTGGGAGGAAAAGCTGCAGCTGTCCTGGAATGGCTGGAAGTGTGCAAGGGCTGGTTGGAGGGGATTACTGCCCAGAAGGGATGGGATGGGATGGGATGGGATGGGATGGGATGGGATGGGATGGGATGGGATGGGATGGGATGGGATGGGATGGGATGGGATGGGATGGGATGGGATGGGATGGGATGGGATCAGTGTAATGTGGGGTGTAATTGCAGTGTGGGGTGGTAGTAAAGTTGGGATGGGTAGGGATTGCAGTGGGGGGATGGGGTGGTTTGGGCTCTTGGAGTAGGGGAGTAGAGGGAGGGAAATCAAGAAGCAGTTTTTAAAGGTTGCTGGTGCTTTTAAGAAGTTTGAGGCCTGGAAGTGTCTTGTGGGAGGCTGCTGTGAAATTGGGATGGCTGAGTTTAAGGTGCTGTGCTGTGCAGGCGTGATGTGGAGGGGCAGTGATTTTGGGAGGGTAAGGGCACCTGCTCCCAAGGAGGAAAGAAAGAAAGAAAGAAATGAGAGAGAGAGAAGGAAAGGAGGGAGGGAGGCAGGGAGGAAGGAAGGAAGGAAGGAAGGAAGGAAGGAAGGAAGGAAGGAAGGAAGGAAGGAAGGAAGGAAGGAAGGAAGGAAGGAAGGAAGGAAGGGTTTTAAAGGAAGCTCTATATGTCTAATTTAATAAGCAACAAAGTTGAATTTAGCACCAATGCAATTTTTTTTAAGTAGCATTTTATAATTAAGCATATACAAAAATTTGGCAGTGATTAATTAAAGACGAATACTGTTTGAATAAAGCATAAGCAAAACTGACCAGGGTACCGAGGTGGGGGCTTCTCACCCTACCTCACATACAAAACAAAGTAATCCAACTTAATCTTATATACTTTATGCTTATACATATTCATTAATATTTCCCGTAAATCTCCTCCTATTTTCAATTTGTAAAATCTACGTCACTATAGTACATAGCACATGCTCCACTTGTTGTTAGGGGGTCTTCTTGGCTTTTTGGTGGTCTTCTTCAGATGAAGGCTCATCATCTTCCTCTCGTCCTATGAATAACCTTACTGGTTGTGTGTGTGCTCTATGTTTTGTGTTATATATAACTAAGCATTATGTTCCAAAAAGTTATTATTTCATAGATCAAACCACCACCCAAACTCCCTACCTTAGAATAGTCCCGACACTGTCCATCTCAAGGCCAGTTCTATCTTAAGACATCTTGTATCCCATAACATCTGCAAAGGGCCCATCTCCCTACCTTGGAGTAATCCCAGCTTTGGCCCATCCAGCTTTGAAACTCTTGCTTATCCCAAAGTGCAACTTGTATCTTATTTTTCTCATGTAGCATTTGCCAAGGGGCCCATCTGCTTTGTAACACTAATCACACCTACTTTTTCCTTTACAACTTTATAACAACAATTTTCTAAAATATATATTTCTTAAATATTAATATAATTACAATTAGCATGAATCATTTTCACTTATTACAATTTCCCCAATTTCTCTTTTTAATCATATTGATTTATGCTTTTTAATTAAAACTGAATCTCAATTTCTTCTATATTCCCAATCATCCAGGTCTTCATGCCCTCTCATTTCAGCCTCTAATTTTTCTAACATCTCCCATGCTGCATCAAGCTTTTCGCATTCCTTCTCAAATTTGGTTGACATCTCTTGTGCTAGAGTAGTCTCTTTATGTTCAGTCAACATCTCTTCAGGTCCTTTCTTTTGAGTATGAGTAGGTCTAGCTTTTCGTACCATCAAAGGATTTGGTTTCCCTTTTGCTGCCAATTCTGGATCAATGGGCATTGCTGTAATTTGCATTCCTTGTATCACTGGGTGGATTAGTCTAATAAGACATGGAATCATGCATGGTAAGAATAACAATCCTAATCCAGAACATAACAGCATAAATCCCACCTTCTTCCACCGGGCTCCTCCAAAGAGGTTATCCCACCAATCCGTGTTTAGAATAGAATTCCACTTTTGAACAGGTACGTGTGCCACCCTTTTAATTTCTTCAGCAAGTTTTGTGGTGGCTTCCCCCTGATCATCTCTCTCCACACAGCACTCAGATTCGTTAAATCTTCCTCAAACTCCCCCTTCTTCAGCCAACAGATAATCTAGGGCAATTCTGGTTTGATACACAAATGGTCACATTTGTGAATGCTGCTTGGCCAGTAACTTTAGGGCATCAGAAGTATGGTTTGATATAACCTTCACTACTGCCTGGATACTTATCCACCAATTCAATAGATAAATTGGGGTCCTATATCCCCAAGATCCATCCCTAGCCCAAGTTGCTGGGTCATAATATGCTATAATTCTTTCTGCAGGCCATTTGTCTTCCCCCCATTCCTGGTTTCCCCCTGCCTTTGGGAAGTCGAGGTTTAAATCTCTTTTATTCTTTTCTAGAATCTCATAAAGTGGTGTTCCCAGCATATTGCTCCTAGACCTTGGTATGATGAAGAAGGAGGGTCGTATAACTCCTAAGGTACAGGTTCCCTCCCACTTTTGAGGTAATTCACTATATACCAGCAAAAATCACTTTGATTATTCTACTCACAATTCATTTCCTTTGTTATTCCCCAATACCCAGTAAAAGTTTTTGGTCACCATGTCTTAGTTTTATTATTCGAATTAACTGCTAAAGTAGATATACAGGGAGTATATCCTACCACTTCATTATATTTCCTTCCCACTCAAGTCATACAGACAGTTCCAAATAGTTGATGACTCAAAATCCACCTTTCAGGTCTTTATAATGTCTTGAAAATTTGAGTATGATTCCATTTGAAAAATTGTTCTGGAGCTAGACTCTCACCTCTCCACAGCCATCTTTCAGCCATTCCCAAAGATCCAGTATTTGGATAATCCTAATTCCGTAGCGATTTCTTGCATCAAATGTACAAAAAGTTTCTTAGCTGAGGTTGTCAAATCCCAGTCACTATACTGCTGTTTGAATTGTTCATACAGCTTATCCAGTTCCTTTAATTCTTTCCCTATGCCATTTTAAAATATTTCTTTTGTTTCTTTTTGTTTTCCTTCTTTTTTTTTCCTTCGTGCTGTACCTCCTATACCTATACTTGGATCATTCCCATTCTCATCTTTCTCAAAACAACAACAAAAAAATTTCATACTGAGGACAGATTTGATCACTATAAGGATAAGGAGCTGGTCGATTAAATAATAAATATTTCCCTACCCAATAAATTTTTCTATTTTTAACACAAACTTCTATAAAATTGCTGCGCTCGTAGCAGGCAGCACTAACATGTGGATGTGCCACGAACACAAATTCCATCTTGTCCTTGATCCACATGGAGTGATGGCATTTATTACAGGGATCAACATTATTGGGACTTTGTTTTTGCATAGATTGTTCTCTCATTGCCCGCTCTTGTGCTGCTTGTTTTATTCTTGTTTGTTCCTGCATTGCTCATTCCCTTCTCTCATGGACTTTGTCCAGAGTGGCTCCATAGTTTTGGCCAGTTGCCAAGGGCATCACGACAAACACAATGAAAATAATCCTCAGGAGTTTTGACTTTCTACCGTCCTCAAGGCCCCTTGGGTTGCAGCCAAGGGCCAAGATGTCAGGATTCTTGTCAGCAAAGTTTATATCCTGGGATCTAGTCACTGGTGCCTTTGGTCTCACTGGTACCCTTGGCCTCATGTTTGTTTCAAGGATGGCACAGATCACTCACAGTTCTCACAGCACTGCCCTCTCCCTCTCTCTCTGGGTTAGTCAGCTACTTCCTCTTTTAGTCTAAACCAAAGCTCCAGAGATGTGCCAACCACAATAAGATTTGCTTTTTCACTCCTTCAGTTAACAACTTGATTTGTTGGTCACTTTTTTTCTCTGGTGTCAGGGACAGTTTATTTAGTCTTCATCACCACCAATAGTCACACTCGCAATGCCAATTCACATCAGAAATGTATCTATAGCGTGGCACACAAATTCCTTCTCCACAGCAACTGTTAATTACAATACACTGGTCTATAATACTATGAATTGTTTGCTCTCTCACTTGCTCAAAAGCTAATATAGTAAAAACTCATTGGTCTAAATTTTCTATTAATTGAACCGCTGCATAAAAGGTTCCATCTTCATATCTCAAAGGTGTTCCAAAAAAATCACTGATGAGTCTTTTTAAAGTTAACTGTTCACGAATGCAATCTAAGAAAGTTAAACAAATCAATTAAAGAAATTAAATCAATTAAGTAAAACAAGTCTCTTTCTTCTGCTCTTGTTATTCTCCACCACAAATTAAGGCAAAGTGTACAAATAACACAAACCCATGGGCGACACTCTAAGCCATGCTTAGTACACTCCCAGTGTGTTACTTGTTCTTGGACTCTTTTAGTAACTGGTGATTCCAGTCTCTTTTTCTGGAATTGTAGTTCCTCAATGAAATCTGTTAGTGTTAGTTGCTCAGGGTCTCTTAAAAGATTTTCAATCAATTCAGGCTGTTCCCATTGATCAAGGAAGTGTCTGATCCCTTCCCATTGGCATTGTTCTGCCTCCAAACTCAATGGAGTTGCTGTTGACAGCCAATCCAGAATGCCTAATTTTTCTAATAAATTAAAGTTAATTGCAATTACAAACCACAAACCTCTAATTGTTAACTATCAAAGGAGTTTTATAACCTGAACAGGTTAAGCAAGACAATTTACCATTTTCTGTTGTTTCTGGGTATCCTATTACATCCACATCTTACTTTCATTATCCTTTGTTGTTCCTGCAGTGTTCTCAAAGCCACTAATCATTCCATGTGATACGCTAAATAAATCAATGCTCTTTGTACTTGATCTTCTATTGTATAAGTATCAATGTTGATCTGTGCTAAAACCCAATTTTGCATTCTAAAGTCTCACTCTACTCTACTAAAACATCGTATACAATTAATCATAAAAGCTACATCTCTTTGGTCCCAAGGTACAGTTGTTCTGTGCCAATGTCTTTGTCTCAGCCACTTCATGGTCACTGCTTTACACTGCTCACACTGATGACCGTGTTTGCAGCAACCTTGCTGAAACGTGGAAACTTCTCTCTTGTGGGATGGCAGCTTCTGACCCTTTTGTACTAAGGATATCCTGAATATCCTGGGGCTGGGTTATTCTTTCAATCTGTGGGTGGCACACCAAATCTGTTGCAGCATTATGTGAAATCCACAGCCGAAAACGATTTTCCATGTGAGCTATAGCCTCTGGGCACCAAATGCTCTGTTCAGCCATGTTGGGGATTAATTATAATTTTACTTTAAACTGTTTAGGACACAGTTTTTTAATAAATTAAACCTTTTTTATAATAAAAAGTTTAAATCAAATTTAAGCCTTTTTAAATTTTACTTTCAGGTCTCCTGGTGTCTAAATAATTTTCCAGTCTTTATTGGGTATAGGTGCTTTTACCCTTGAAGCATGAGTCTATCCTTTTTCTGCTGTTCAAACTGTGGTTTTGTCAGGGAGAATCCATTGTCCCTCTTTTAGAGTTGCTCCTAGGTTTTTCATGGCTTCTACTTTTGCTAAAGAAAAGTATGGTGTTTGATTTTGTGTTCCTGCTTCCTGAAAAGTCATAATTACATTGCTGTTTTCCCTCAGGGAAGCTTTCTTAGCTTCATCATCAGCCAAATTGTTTCTTCTTGTTCTAATGTTCCTCCCCCTCTGGCAGCCTTTCACTGCTATCTTTTTTGGGCTCTTCAAAGCTTTAAGTATTTGAATTTTCCATCCTTGGTGCACTAATCCTTTTCTTTGAGTGTTTATAAGTCCCCTTTCTTTCCAAATTTTTCTAAAGGTGTACACAACCCCAAAGGCATATTTTGAGTCGGTGTATATGGTCCCTTCTCGATCCTTTAATAACAGCAATGCACAGAATAATGCATAGAGTTCACAGGCTTGTGCTGACCAGGACGGGCTAAGGGGACCAGATTCTTTTACTTCCAGTTTTTCTCCAGGAATTATGGCATACCCGGATTTCCTTCTTCCGTCTACCACTCGGAATGATACATCTATGAATAATTTTTCTCCTATTTTTAATTCTTGTTCTCTCAAATCTGGGCATATTTTTGTTTGTAACTCTATGACATCTCTGCAATCATGTATTAATCATGTATTAAATCAAGATAGTCTCATATTTTAATATTCTGCTATCAGTTAACCATTTTTCAGCCTTTTTAGCAAGGATTCCCCTAATATTATGGGGGGTGTACACTTCCAGTGGTGCCCCAAAGGTTACTTTTTGGGCTTCTTCTACTAACACAGCAGTGGCTACCAGAGCTTGCAGGTATGTTGGCCAGCTCTTACTAACTGATCAAATAATTTGGAATAATATCCTACTGGCTTTTGGCTTCCTGCCCAATCTTGAGTCAATACTTCATAAGGTGTTTGATCAACTGTATTAACAAGTAATTGAAAAGGCTTGTCTAAATTGGGAAGACTCAGTACAGGAGCTTGCAGTAGGGCTTCTTTAACTTGCTCAAAATTTTTCTGATCCCTTTCAGTCCATTTCAAACAATTGGTAGCTAATTTCTCATTTAGAAATTTTACTTTTCTACTAAACCCTTCTATCTCTTGCTTACAACAACCCCAAAGTCTCAAAAAACTGCTCTATTTCTCTTTTAGACTTTGGGGGTCCTATGTTCAATATTCCTGGAACCCTTTCAGGGTCTAGCTTTTTTCTTTTGCTTATTAATCCAATGACCAAAATACCACACTTCTGACTCTACAAACAGCAGTTTTGACTTTGATATCTCCAGCTCGTTTTCTCCCAGAAAATTTAGAAGCTTAATAGTACCCTTTTTAGATTCCTCTTCAGTTTCTCCTGCTACTACACAAATCATCTACATACGGCAGCAGCTTAATTCCTTTGGGTAACTCAAAGGACTTCCAAAGATTTTCTAACACCCTCCCAAAAAGATTTGGTGCCTCTGTAAAACCTTGTGGTAGCACCGTTCACCTTAATTGCTCTCTCCTACCTGTATCTGGGTCCTCCTACTCAAAGGCAATCCCTACTGCCCTCATCCAGAGGGCAAGTCCAAAAGGCATCCTTTAAATCCACGACAGTGTACCAAATGTAATTAGGAGGTATCTGGCTTAGCTACTCCTGGACAGCGGGTAATGGTTCTTTGATTTACCGCTCTGAGATCCTGCATTAGTCGGTAGCTACCATCAGGCTTCTTTACCGGCAGGATGGGGGTATGATGTGGTGACACACAGGACTCCAACACCCCCTGATGTACTCAATTCTCAACGACCGGTTTCAATCCCTTCTGACCTTCCAGTGATATCGGATATTGTTTTACTCGAATGGGGATTTCTGGGTTCTGTATTTCAACACTAATGGGCTGAATGTTTAATTTTCCTACTTCACCAGTATACCACACAGTGTCGCTAATCTCGAAATTATCTTCTTCAGTTAAAGAATAGATTTTAAGTTTTCCTTCACAGGGTGTTATTTTAATCCCCAAGGTTATTATTAAGTGCCTTCCTAATAAATTATTATCAGCCTCAGGTATTAATACCAAATTATTCAGTCCAAATATTTTATCCAATTCAATCTGCACATTTTTAATTACAGGAACCTGAAAACCTTCTCCTTTCACCCCAATTACTGGGACACGTTCATGACTTACTTCACATCCCTGTGGTAATTTTCTTACTGTCGACCTAGTAGCTTCTGTGTCCATCAAAAATGTGATTTCTTCCTTTTGAGGACCTATTTTCAGTTTTATCAAGGGCTCTTCGAGGTGTTCAGTCCTCATTAAATAGAGCTCCTGATCCCCCTAGTCTTCTTGAAACATTTTCTCATCTTGCTGCCCTCCTTCTACAGAATTTTTGTACATGTCCCTTTTTGTGGCAATAAAAACAAGTGGGTCCTGTACCCTTGGAGGTAGGACAAGAAGTTTGTAAGTGTCCTTTCTGGTGACAGGAAAAACACGTGGGTCTCGTATCCCCAGAGGTGGGACCTGCCTTTTTCTGTTGTTTGTTCTTTCCTGAGCACTTCTCTGTATTCATGGTTGTCTGTGTTTCCTTGACTGCTGCCATTAAAATCTCTGGTTTTATCTTTTGCCTCTCCTCATCTCTTCTCACATACACTTTCTGTGCTTCTCTTAACAATTCCTGAAGCCCCCTATCCTGCCAATTTTCTACTTTTTCCAGCTTCTTCCTGATGTGCCCCAGGACTTAGCTACAAATTGTGTTTTCAAAAGAACCTGTCCTGCTGCAGCATCGGGGTCTACACCTGAATATAACTGCAAGGCTTTTCTTAGTCTTTCTAACCAGTGTGCCAGGGCTTCATCCTTCATTTGGTGCTCACTTAGAGCTTTCCTTATATTCTGCCCCTTGGGCACTGCTTCTGTATTCCTCAGATAATCATCCATCGGAGATCACTCCTATTTGCCTGTGTCTTTCATTCTGATTATTCCAACCTGGATCTTGCACAGGCCATTTCTGATTCCCCTGGTCTGGCCCCTGACATTCTCTATCCCAAACCCTCATTCCTGAATGTCTAATCATTTATCTTTCTTGCATGGTAAACAAGATTCCTAAGATAGACTGCAGTTCCACCCAGGTGTATATATTTGGCCCCAAGAACTGATCTAATCTCTCTGCCACTCCAAGAGGATCCTCTAGCAGCCTGCCCATCTCCTTCTTCAACTCCCTAACATCCCCTGTGCTCAGGGGAACACTCCCATCACCAATAGGTCTCTGTTCTGGGTTTGCCACTGGAACTTTTCTAAGCAGGTATAGTCCATCTTCCATTTTTTGCTTCCCCATCCCCATCATCACTTCTCCCCGTCCCCCACCTCTAGTTCTATGTGATACTGGCTCCTCCTGAATAGGGGGTGTGTTTGCATTTACAGGAGGACCCTCGGGGGCTTGGGGTTGAACAGGCTGATTAGGTTGCCTATAAGGGGGTGGGAGGTGATCTAAAGGATCCTAGGGCTGTTCTGGAAAAAATAATAGAGAGAGAGTCAGAGACTTGCTGGTTTTGTATGTTTCTTTATTATCAAGCTTGGCCTTGGGGGAGAGCTTGCTTGCTCCCTTGGCAACGTGGAGGAGGAGGTACACACAGCTTCGCTCCACAGCAAAGCTGGGGACTCCCACCCCCCTCACGGGCTTTTTCCCTTGCCGGGGAGTCCGTTTCGCGTCGCTGATCAGGGGTCATCCAGTGATGGGGGACTCCTTCTCAGGTCACGGCGACTAAATGAAGCTGCTTCGGCGGACCACCCGTACTTCTTGCACTAGTCTAAAATGCGACTACAGTCCTGGATTTTACTTTGGTTCCCTGCTTTTTAGAGTCTCTTGTTCTTGGGTTGTTCCCAGAATTCCAGTGTTCTTTTTTATTTGCATATTCAGACACTATCTGGCGAATGGGAGCAGAGATACAGGTTAATAAGGTGAATTCATAATTAACAAACAAGCAAATAAGGTAATAAGTCAATATTAAAACAGGAATAAGGCAAATTCTTTATACAGAAGCTAGCATTAACAATCTTAATGGAATTACTTAACAATTCAGTAACTAAAACATAGATTATTTGAATAGAATTTATTTATAACAACTCCCACCTCTATTTCTTTGATTGAGCTTTAGCTCGCATCAATTTGTTACCTCCTCTTCTTGAAAATAGATTTTTCTACATTTTTTGGAACTTTTCATATATTTCTTTGGCATTCTCATGTTCGGGGTCTTGACTCTTTATTACCATCATTTTGGTCTGTGTTTGACTGGTTGCTTTAGGGATCTGGATACTGACTTGGACTGTGGAGGTAATTGTTCGAATTAGACATGGGATTAGACAAGGTAAAAACATTAACCCGGTGATTGAGCAAATTATCATAAACCCAGCTTTATTCCACCAATCCCCCTTAAATGACCAAAAACTTTTCCACCAGTTGGTATCCATTAGAGGAGTCCACTCCTGATTTCCCACATAGGCTAGCTTTCGGATTTATTTTGAGATGTTTTTAATTACTGCGCTTTTATCATTAATTTCTAAACAACATTCAGACGAATTAAACTTACCACAGATCTCCTCTTTCATCTGCTAAAAGGTAGTCTATCAGCAAGACGTATTTGGTATATTACAGCTCTTGTTGTGTTTAGTTGGTCAGTGATGTGGTCTAATGCGAGAGCTGTTCGGTTAGATACCATTTCTAGGACAGCCTGGAGCCTAATGATCCTATTTAACAGTTAAATTGGAGTGCTGATACCCCCAGGACCCGTCCTGCGCCCATGTAGCTGGTCCATAGGGTTTTAATGATCTCTTCTGGGGTCCATATTTTTCCTTTCCATTTTTGGTCTCCACCAATTGTTAGAGTCTCTCTTTTTTTTCGTTCAACTTTTCCCAGATTGTCATATACTGGGACTCCTAGGTGTGCTCCTAATCTCTTGGGTAATAGGAAGAAAGCTGGCTTTATGATCCCTATTGTACAGCTTCCCGACCAATCCCCAGGCAATTTTTGTATAAGCAGTATCCCCACAGATCCAGAACAGGTGATTTGGAGCTTCCCAGTAATCTCTCCCTAGTTTCAAAAGGTTGTTGCCAAAACCGAGACAGTTCTTTTATCCCCCAAAAAGGATTTATAGCTTTGTCAATACATTCATATAATTCATACCTCTCATTATGGATACATTTTTCAGTGTTCTCAGTTGACCAATACTTGTTAGGCCCTTTGGGAACCCATTTAGCACTTAAGTTTATCACTATTATATACCTTTTTACACATTAATTTTCCTACACGGGTTTGGATACCTGGTTCCTGTCCTCATGATACATTCTTCCCCAATGATTTTAGATTTGAGATCCCAACTCTCTCTTCCTCTTGTTCTTAGACTTTGTGTATTCTGTTCAGTTTGCTTCCATTTTAGAATTCTAGAGGGCTTAAGCTAATTCCTTCCCAGGGCCATATTTCAGACATTTGTGTACCTCCACATATCCAGCACTCAGTTAAATTTAATTCTCGACTGATCCTTTCTACTAAGTCAATGAACAGGTTTTTTTCCTGATGGGATGTCTAGGCTTTTTTCAAATTTTGTTTGTCAACCACTTTTTCTTTTATTATATCTCTCAATCCTTTGTGATCTGCTTCAAAGCATAACCAAATATCTCCTATAGGACATTCCCCAAGCAGGCGCTGTGCATAACTAGCTGTGGTTTTTGTGGTCCAATAAACTTTTCCATCCTCTTGGCAAGTATTCAACTGGGAGTGGTCAAAGCAGTTTGGGTTCACGTTAGTATGGACCCTGAATAAGGATCTGAGATCCTCTCCATCGTACACTGGATGGTAGCAGTTAGCACAGGCTTTTGTTTTCGTAGGTGGTGCTTTATGAACATCACCAGTACGATCCCTCCCAAGAGTCCGGTATGGGCCATCCTTCCTGGATCTCTTGCTCCACCCGGCCTTGCCTCTTGGAGTGGAGAGGTCTCCTAAAGAACCCACTTACATGCTTCCACTTCCCTTCCCTATTAATTTAGTTGCCCTTAGAGAATGTTCTGTAGGAGATTTACTCTCTTTTTTTTCTTAAAAAAAAAATTTACACTCTTTAATTTTTCTATTACTTAAATTTGTTCAAACTGCTACTTATAGAACTTAACAACTTTAAAATTAACAGAGAAAAAATCTTAAACTTATTTAAACCACTATTTATAAAACCTAAACTTAATAAAAAAACCTTTATACTTCTTTTTTCTATTACTTAAACTTATTTAAGTTGCCATTCATAAAACTTACAATTTAAAAAATTATTATTAAAAAAAAACCCCTTAAACTTACTTAAATTCCTTACTTATAAAAAAGACTTAAACTATATGTAAAATTAATACAAAAAAAAACAACTTATACCCTTTTTAATATATCTATTACTTAAACATATCTAAAATTGCTAATTACAAAAACTGACTTAGGTTTACAGAAATTAACCCTTATTGTGCCCCCTCCCCCCCCCCTTTTTTGAGTTCGTTGAATATGGGAGAGGCAACTGAAACAAAAGGTTTTTCACAGTCTCTGTTATCTCTTATTTCTTTTTAAAGGTTAATTTCAAGTCTTTCGGGTGTGGTGTTACTGTCCACTCGGTTTCATCCGGTGAGGGTGCTGAACTCGGGTTCTCCCCAGGAGGGGGTACTGGCCCTTTAACTCTGGTGATGTGGGTCCATCCTTTTTCCTTAGTGCACACTGCTGTGTGAGTTGTTAACAGTACTTGGTAGGGACCTCAAACTTCGGGGTCAGCGGGGTATTAGTCCACGTTTTGATCAATACCCAGTCTCCAGGATTGATATTATGCACATTTGCATCCAAAGGGGAAGTTTGAGGAAGATAGCCTTTCTTTCTGAGATTTTCTAAGGTTTGTCCAATAGTTTTTAGATATTTTCTAGTGATTTCCTCTCCTTCCAGGTAGTCTTTAGAACTATAAGGAGATAACAAAAAGGGAAGCCCAAATAGCATTTCATATGGTGACACTCCTAGATCTGCTCGTGGCTCTGTTCTGATTCGTAATAATGCTAGGGGTAAGCATTTAAGCCAATTTAGTTGAGTTTCTGCTATTAGTTTAGTCAGTACATTTTTAATGGTTTTGTTCATCCTTTCTACTCTGCCTGAGCTTTGGGGATGCCATGGGGTGTGTAACCTCCATTTTATCCCTAAGGCTTGGTTACCTGTTGTAGAATTTGTGCTGTGAAATGTGGCCCTCTGTCTGAATCAATATTATTTATCAGTCCATACTGAGGGAGGCTATCTTCTAATATTATTTTTGTTACTACTTCTGCTGTTTCCTTTTTTGTAGGAAATGCCTCTACCCAATGGGTAAGGTGATCTGTGATCACTAACAAGTGTTTGTACCCTTGAACAGGGGGCATCTCAGTAAAATCAATTTGCACGTTCTGAAGGGCCTTAAGGCTAACTCCCTCCCTCCAGGCTCAGTTTTTCTCATAACTTTTTGATTTATTTTCTGACATATTATACATCCCTGAGTAACTGCTTTTGCTAATTCATGTACTCCAATACATAGGTTTTCCCTTAGGAAATGGTCACATAACCCCTGGGTTCCCCAGTGGGTTAAATTATGTATTTCTGTAAGTATTTTTTCTGGCTAGGGCTTTATTTAAGAATTTCTGTCTGTCAGCTGTTAACCACACTCCATGCTCCCCCTGATGTAATCCTAATTCTTTTATTGCTTTCTGCTCTTTTTAACTAAACACTTGCTCTATCCTTTCTTCTTCTTTTCTTGGCATTTTCTCTAATTTGAGGATTTTTACTGGTTCTCCTGGTTCTAAAGCTGCTTCTCTGGCTGTTTTATCAGCTAACTGGTTTCCCCTTATCTCGGGCATATCTCCCTTTTTATGTCCTTTTTTTGTGAACTACTGCAATTTCTACTGGTTTTTGTAAAGATTTTAACACTGACTTTATTAATTCTGTGTGTATTAAGTTTTTCCCTTTTGAATTTAAATATCCCCGTCCTTCCCAAATTTTCCCAAATGTGTGCACGATACCAAAGGCATATCTAGAGTCTGTGTAAATGGTCCCTCGGTCATCTTTAAGTAAGTCTAGCCCTCTCTTTAGTGCATATATTTCACAGCACTGTGCTGACCAATTACTTGGTAACTTTCCCTTTTCTAAAACTTTCATTTTCTCTCCCTCAATCACAGAGTATCTGGATATTCTTTTCCCCTTCCACCACTCGGCATGACCCATCTGTGAACAACACTCTCCCATATGGAAAGGGTGTGTCTTCTAAATCTTCTCTCACTTTTGTCCTGCATATCAATGAGTTCTAGGCAATGGTGTTCTATCTCTTCAGTGGGCTCGACCAGAGAGAAATTGAGCTGGATTTAAGCTTTTTGATGTTGTTAGTTCTAGGTTATTGTATTTATCAGTATAATTTCATATTTTAGGATTCTAGAATCTGTGAGCCACTTTTGAGCTCTTTGACTTAAGATTGTTTTCAAATCATGTGGAGTATGTATCTTTATCTTTCCCTGTAATGTTAACTTTTGAGCCTCTTCTATCAAAATAGCTGCAGTGGCGACTGCCTGGAGGCAAGCCGGCCATCCCCTGGCCACTGGATCTAATAGTTTTGATAAAAATGCTACAGGTTTTCGGTATCCTCCCCATTCTTGGGTTAAAACTCCATATGCTATCCCTTCCTCGGTGTTTACAAGCAAATCAAACTCCTTTTTAAGATCTGGTAAGTTTAAAACTGGTGCTGAGGATAATTTCTCTTTTAGATCCTGTAGCTGCCTCTCGTCACTTTCTGTCCAATTCATTGGTTCCTGGTCTATTAATTTATCATAAAGAAATTTGACCCCTGAGTGTACTTATCTATCCAGTGCTTGCCAGTATCCAAACAGCCTAGAAGTTTCCTTTATGTCTCTCTTAGATTTTTGGAGGTGATATAGACACTATTCCTGAAATTCTTGCATGGGCTTAACCTTTTACTCCCCTTTCCGAATTATATGTTCCTAAATAAGTGACCTCAGTTTCTCACAAACTGTAGTTTACTCTGAGATACTTTTAACCCCTTTTTCTCCAAGAAAGTTAGAAGTTGTATACTTACATCTCTAACTTCTTTCTCTGTCTCCCCTGATATTCAATAAATCATCCACGTATTGCAAAATTTGAACTCCTTCTTGGGACTAAAACTGTTCTAATAATGTCTCTAGGGCTGTCCAAAGATATTTGGCGATTCCGTATATCCCCTGTGGTAACCGGGTCCACCTTAGCTGTTGTTTCCTTCCCCTGTCTGGATGTTCCCATTCAAAGGCGAACCAATCCCTACACTCTTCTGCTAGGGGACGTGCCAAAAGCATCCTTTAAGTCTATCACTGTGAACAGGTATGCTCTTCTTGGAATTTTACTCCAGCAAGGTATAGGGGTTAGGTACTACTGGGTGTCGAGCAATCAGTTCTTTTTATTTATTTCTCTCAAATCCTGGACTAATCTAAACTTTCCCTCATCTTTCTTTATGGCTAATATAGGGGTGTTATGAGGGGACATACACGGTTCTAAGATATTTTCTTTTAAAAGATGCTCAATTACTGAAGCTAGCCCTTTCTTTCCTTCTGGTGACATTGGGTATTGCTTAACTCTGATGGCGGGGTATCTTTTTGCATTTCTATCTTAATGGGAGGGATATCTAAACACCCATATTTTCCCTCTGTAGCCCACACTTCTGGATTTATCTCTTGTATATCCCCTTGGGTCAGTTTCATGATATGCACAACCATTTTTCCATCTTTTGGGATAACTCCTACCCCGAGCTGCACTTGTAAGTCTCTGCCTAGTAAATTGGTTTCTGTATGTGGTAAATAAAGAAAATCAGCTACACAGTGCTTTGAGTTCCCTTTAATCTCTACTCCTTCAACTATTAATGCTCGAAAGGGCCTCCCTTCAGCCCCTAACACTTCACAAGTTTTTGTCCCGATTGTTACCCCTGTTGGTAATTTCCTTAAACTCGATCTATCAGCTCCTGTGTCTACTAAGAATTCATATTCTTCACTTTGGGGACCCACATCAAAGTTTACTAGAGGCTCATCTTGTTGTTCTATTGGGTCCCCTATTTTATAGAGCCTCTGACACCCCTAATCCTCCCCTTTCAGCACCCTCTCCAGGGCATCTTGCTCCCTTGCAATAGCCTCATCAAGTGATAATTTCTTACAATCCCTTTTTAAATGCCCTATTTCACCACAGTAATAACAAGTTCTATTCTCTCCTGGGTTACTTCTTTTTAAATTTACCCACGGTGGTACTATGGGTGACTTTGGTTCTTTAAATGAGGGTCTTGGTCCTCCCTCACTAGATTTCCAGGAGGAGTTTTTCTGGTTTTCTGCTACTCCAGTACTTTCTCTTGCTACAGCTACCATAATGCGAGCCTTGGCTTTAGCTTTTTCTTCTTCTCTCCTCAGGTAAACTCTTAAGGCTTCTTTTAATAATTCATTAATACTTTTCTCCTGCCAATCTTCAATTTTTTCTAATTTTCTCCGTATATCTGGCCATGACTTTGTTACAAACTGCACTTTTAGAATTACTTGTCCCTCAGGACTATCAGGGTCTATGCTTGAATATAATTGAAAATTTCTTTTTAATCGATTTAGCCAAGTGGCAGGAGTCTCATCTTTTTCTTGGGACCCATCAAAAGCTAATTTAGTATTATTCCTCTGGGGACAGATTCTCTTATACCTCTTACTATCAAGGACCTATAGTCTCTCATATTTTGTCTTTCCTCTTCTCGATTTGGGTCCCACCCTGGGTCAGCTATCGGTAATTTATGATCTCCAGGTGGCCCCAACCTATTTTCCCTTTCCCAGATTCTGATACTTGCTGTTCTAATCATTCGTATTTCCTCAGGGGAGAACAAGATGTTTAATATAGAATTTAACTCTCCCCATGTATAAACATTGGGCCCAAGGAATTGGTCTACCTGTGTGGCAATACCTATGGGATCTTCAACTAAATTTCCTAGCTCTTTTTTAAATCCTCTTACTTCAGAGGCTGTTAATGGGGCATTTACAAATCCCACTCCTCCAATTACTCCTCCCATAGGCACTTCCCTGAGGGGAAAAAGTTTTTCTGGCTTTAAGGCTTTTGACCTTGTGTTACAATAGGGTCCTTCACTTACATTATTAACTGATAACACTGGCTGAGTTACAAATTCCTGGGGAATTCCAGGAGAACGGGATGACTCACAGGAGTCTGTAGGGGTTTTGGTTAACTCCCAATTAGGGGTGGCAGGGGAATTACTGTAGGTGAGGGGGAGGTAGTAAAATCTGTAGGGGGAGAAACAGAGGATGGTACTGTGGGAGAAAGGGGGGCTAGGGAAGAGGTTGTGTTTTGGGAAACTGCAGGGGTTATAACTGGGGCTAAAGAATTTGACTATTGGAAGGAGGTGGCAAAGGGGCTGTTGGGAGAGAAGGGGGAGAAGGTACTAAGGACTGGGGAGGAGAGGTGTTAAGGGGGGTGATGATGGAACCACTGGGGGAAGAGGAGGAGAGGGTTCTGAAGGAGTTTGAGTTTGACTCGGGGAAGTTAGTAGGGGAACTGGGACAGGATTTTGAGGGACTTGGGGCACCTCTGGGTAAATTGGAGGGGGTAAATGGTCTAAAGGGTCCCATCTTTGATTAGTTTCTGTTCTTTCCTCTTTCTGTTCTTTTCTTTCACACTTTTTCTTTTAATTTGCAGACTTTTATATTCTCTTTACTCGTGGCTCTCTTTTGCCAACAAGCAGCATAAGCTAACTGGTTTACGTCTGGATCTTCCTGAGTTCTTAGGTAGTGTTTAACTGATAGCACATCCACTCATCATGTGTTCCAAACCATGGCCACTCTCCTGGTAATAATTTAATTTTGGCCAGACTTCTGTGCAATAAAACACCATTTTAACCTGATCTAGTCCTTTTGTGGCCTCTAAAGAATCCCATTTAGCTAAAAGTTGTTCTAAGGGACTACCGGGTGGAATACTCTTTACTTTGTTATTCTCCTTTTGGGATTTCTTTTTCTTACTAGTACATTGTCCCATTTTCTTTAAACTGAAAAAAAATTTCAAAGGTGCCCTTTACTGACTGGCAACACAGGTTTTTTTAAGCAAAAAAAATTCTTCAGCTTTTCTCCCTTTACTTCAAATCTCCTGACTTAATTCTTGAACACTTCAACATAAAACTCCTAAACTTTATGCTTTTCTACTCTTTCCTACACTTTTGCTTTCATTAGGGAACAAATTCTCTCTTTCTACTCACTTTCTCTAACCTTCTTCACTTCTTGGACGCTCACACTTTACTTACACCAGGGGCTCAGACTCTCTTCTGACCCCTTTGAGGTGAGTCCTAATGACCTCACCCCCTATGTACCCCCGCGCCTTGCCTCACCCCTGAGACTCTGGACACGCTTTGCGGCGCACGACAGGGTCCCTAGTACTGGCATCCCCTTCCGGGCCTCAGGGCCTTCCCACGCCTTAGCCCCCGCCGGGCCGGACACCTTCAGTCCGAACCCCGGACTAGACTGCCCTGTCACTAGTACAGTCCCCCTCTTCACTTTTTGAAACGGAGGTAAGAGGTCAAGACTCCGCACGGGTTACCTGGGGGGGTATCCCTTCCTTGTTTCCAAGGATCAACCCCAGCAGGGCCCGACCCCTTTGCCTTCCACCAGGACTGGCTTGACTACTTCTCCCCAGCGAAGCAGCCTCGGCAAGAGGGATGAGTGTGTGTGCAGGATGCCCGCCTTGCCTCTACATTGACTCCCCACCCCGGTGTCCTCGGGCTATGGGTTTACGGCCTCCTCCCTGAGAGCGGCAGCACACCCTCTCCGGTGCGTCTGGCTCAGTCCTGGGAAGCAGGGACTCTCATGAGCTCTCGGCACCCGCAGTGTTGGGGACACCCTGTCAACCCTGGTACGGTTTTCCCACCCCTCCAGGGACTCTAAACCCTCCTAGGCTACTCTAGCCTTTAAGGGGGGACTTTCTGCCCCCAATGCGTGCCACTCACACTCTGTTTTCCCCTGCACGCCCGGGGGGGTCTTTCTGCCCCTAAGGAGACGCCTCACTCATTATTCTCTCGCTTCCCCCTTTTCCTGGCCGGCCCCCTCGCGGGAGTTCCGAAACCGCAGTACCGAGGGGTCCACACTCAGTTCCGGGGGTCCGAGCTGCCGGCCCCCGACTCTCTCACACTCCCACTCGCACGTCTCCTTTACCCGCCGCCGGAATGCTCACCCTCCGGCGCTCCTCCTCGTTGCCGGTCCCAGGCTGCTCCCGCTTGTCCAGCTGTCCCGGAGGTCCGAAGGGCGAGCGGCCGTCCCGTCCTCGGTCCCTCTTCAGGCGTGGCCAATCCCGTGGACGAGCCCCCAAAATTGTTCTGGAAAAAAAAAGAGAGTCAGAGACTTGCTGTTTTGTATGTTTCTTTATTATCAAGCTTGGCCTTGGGGGAGAGCTTGCTTGCTCCCTTGGCAACGTGGAGGAGGAGGTACACACAGCTTCGCTTCACAGCAAAGCTGGGGACTCCCACCCCCCTCACGGGCTTTTTCCCTTGCCGGGGAGTCCGTTTCGCGTCGCTGATCAGGGGTCATCCAGCGATGGGGGACTCCTTCTCAGGTCACGGCGACTAAATAAAGCTGCTTGGCGGACCCCCGTACTCTTGCACTAGTCTAAAATGCGACTACAGTCCTGGATTTTACTTTGGTTCCCTGCTTTTCAGAGTCTCTTGTTCTTGAGTTGTTCCCAGAATTCCAGTGTTCTTTTTATTTGCATATTCAGACACTATCCGGAGAATGGGAGCAGAGATAGGTAATAAGGTGAATTCTTAATTACAAACAAGTAAATAAGGTGATAAATCAGTATTAAAACAGGAATAAGGCAAATTCTTTATACAGAACTAGCATTAACAATCTTAATGGAATTACTTAACAATTAAGTAACTAAAACATAGATTATTTGAATAGAATTTATTTATAACATATATCAAAGGAAAGCTGCCAGAAAACAAGCTGCCAGGAATGTCCAGGTTCCCCCGGCTTCCTGAGGGCCAGCTCTCATCTGCCTTTGAAACACTAGGGGTTCTTCCTATAGAAAAGAACTGTGCTTGTCCAGCCACCCATGGACAAAACTGGGATTTGGCCTCCCAAATTTTGTCTATCCAATGGTTGCTACCAGACAAAAGCAGCCAAGACAAGGAGGTCTGGCTGGTCTTGGCCTCTTTGGTGCCACCTCTAATCAGCCTTTGAAACACTGGGGCTCTGCCCTTTCCTTCCTGTGGAGGAGAATTGTCATTCTGGTACAGGCATCTATGGCTGAAACGGAAATCCACCTCCAAACTCCCCATATATCCAAAGGTTGCTCTCAGAAAAAAAGCTGCAAGGCCAAATGGTCTGGCTTGCCTTGGCCTCTGGTGAGTGCCTCTCATCTGCCTTCAAAACAATGAGGTTCTGTCGTTTCCTTTCTATAGAAAGGAACCGTCCTTCTTTTCCAGGTGCCCATGGCCTCAAGCCCTTGACCACTGTACAGGGACAAAGGAGCTCTGTGCTCAGTGGAGTGGAGACTGAGGACAGGGGACGAGAGCCCTGGGAGTGCTTGAAGGGTGATTTCAGAGATGGGGGATCATTTTGACATGTCAGAAAAGAGAGAGAGAAATAAAAAAATGATGGAGAGGGCAGCTGGAGAAGTCCAGACTGGACACCAGGAGAAAGGAATTTCTCTCCAGGGCAGGGCTGTGGTACAACACATCCCCAGAAGGAGTCTGGAGCAGCCCAAGGCTCTGTGTGCCCAGGCAGAGGCAGGCAGGACACAGAGATGTCAGCAAAGGAAGGGGCCAGTGAGGTGGGGCAGCCGGGGGATGCCGACAGCCTGCAGGGACAGAGGCACAGGGCATGGACACCGTAGGACAGCCTGGGCTGGAGAGGGCACAGGGATGGGCAGCAGCTGAAAGGCCCTGACAGAGCCAACTCCTGCAGCACTTTGGCCATGGCTGCTGGCCCTGGCACTGAGGCCAGGAGGGGACAAGTGACCCTTGCAGCCCTGGGGCCTCATTGCCTCCTTGTCCCTGCTCAGCAGCCTGGCAGGGGCCGCCCCATGGTCCTGTCCTTGGCATTGCACATCCCCACATCCCAGTGCCCCGGGAAGAGCCCTGAGCAATGAGGGAGGGACAGGATCTGCCTTGGCAGGGGCTGGGGCTCAGGTCTTGGCCCTTTGCATTCCTGAAACACATCCAGGTTTGCTCAGCACCCAAAGACAGCTTTTCCTTTGTTTGTCCTCACCAGTCCACAGTGCTTGCAGTGTTCTGCTTAACTAGAACCTGGGGACACTTTCTTATGAGTTGTGTCCCTCAGTGTGACCCATTAAAAGTTAAAGAAACTTTGGACTTTGAATCTGACTGTGAGTTCCTGAGAAGTTTTTTGAGCACACTCTGAGAGACTGAGTCTGATGTAAACAGCACTAAAGCCCCACGAGGGTAATTAAAAGCTTTGTGCTTTATCTGTGCTCCTGAGCTGGGCTGGGCTCCTGGCACAGAGGAAGCTCCTGGCAACCAAGAGGAGCTGCCCCAGCAGTGCCCATGGCCTGTCCCTGCTGCAGCCCTGGCACTGCCACCCCCAGCACTGTGCCCGGCCCGAGAGCACTCAGGCCCTACAGCAACAGCAGGGCCAGGAGGGCAGCGGGGCAGGGGCACGGGAGCAGCACTGGCAACACCAAGTGCTGCTGCTCCTGGGCACAGCTGCTGTGCCAGCACTGATCTGCCCCAGCTCTGCACACAGACATTGCTGCTGCAGCTCCAGAGAAGGGAACAAAAGCGAGACCTCTGCAGAAAACATGGCTGGGATATCCTTTAGATCCTTTAAAGCCAGCAAGAGTGCAGCCCCTCATTGACTCAGTCTGTGGCCTCAGGGAAGGTGGAGATAAACAAAATGAGAAATGGCACAGTGACCTTTCCTTTTGGACAATAAGAAAAAGTACAAAACAAAGAAACAGAACCTCCAAAATGAAAATAACAAGAAATATCAAAGATGACTTTTATTACAAGAGATTTTCAGAAATTGGCCAGCAGTTTAATGTTCCTGACACCATCCAGTCATCAGTCTCCACACTGCAGCCTTGAGCTCCTGGTTCCTCAGGCTGTAGATGAGGGGGTTCAGCGCTGGAGGCACCACCGAGTACAGAACTGACAGGGCCAGATCCAGGGATGGGGAGGAGATGGAGGGGGGCTTAAAATGAGCAAACACTATAGTGCTGAGGAACAGGGAGAGCACGGCAAGGTGAGGGAGGCAGGTGGAAAAGGCTTTGTGCCGTCCCTGCTCAGAGGGGATCCTCAGCACAGCCCTGAAGATCTGCACATAGGAGAAAACAATGAACACAAAACAACCGAGTCCTATACAGGAACTTACAGCAAGAAGTCCCACTTCCCCGAGGCAGGATTTTGAGCAGGAGAGCTTGAGGATCTGTGGGATTTCACAGAAGAATTGGCCCAGGACATTGCCATGGCACAGGGGCAGCGAAAATGTATTGGCTGTGTGCATGAGAGCATTGAGAAAGGCACTGGCCCAGGCAGCTGCTGCCATGTGGGCACAAGCTCTGCTGCCCAGGAGGGTCCCGTAGTGCAGGGGTTTGCAGATGGACACGTAGCGGTCGTAGCTCATGATGGTCAGGAGGAAATACTCAGCTCCAAGGAAGAAGAAAATCAGAAAAACCTGTGCAGCACATCCTGTGTAGGAGATGTTCCTGGTGTCCCAGAGGGAATTGTGCATGGCTTTGGGGACAGTGGTGAGGATGGAGCCCAGGTCGGTGAGGGCCAGGTTGAGCAGGAGGAAGAACATGGGCGTGTGCAGGAGGTGGCCGCAGGCTACGGCGCTGATGATGAGGCCGTTGGCCAGGAGGGCAGCCAGGGAGATGCCCAGGAAGAGGCAGAAGTGCAGGAGCTGCAGCTGCCGCGTGTCTGCCAATGGCAGCAGGAGGAAGTGGCTGATGGAGCTGCTGTTGAACATTTCTTCACTCTGGCCATGGAGTCCTGTTGAAGGAGGACACAGTGACAAGTCAGGGCAAACACTGCTGAGTAACATCCAAGCCCTTTCTCTCAGCTCTGCCCCTGCTGCTCTGTGCCACCCAATTTTCCTTTCATCTGGCACAGAGCCCTTCCTTCAGCCCCATGCCTGGGGCTCTGCTGGGATCTGGCCCCGTTGCTGTGACGAGCAGGGGCTCTGCCCATGGACCGAGGGGTCAGCTCTGCTCTGCAGCACTGGGGTCATGGGAACAGGGACACCCCATTGCTGTGCTCAGCCTGCACAGGAGCCCAGGGGCTGGGTCTGAACATGCAATTCCCAGACAGCCCATCAGCAAAGCCAGGAGCACCTGGGCAAGGCAAGGAGAGAGAGATCTGGGCTCTGAGGAAAAGCCTTTCCCTGCCCAGCCCTGCACAGCCCTCCCAGGCAGCAGCAGTGCAGGACAGTGGCCCTCAGGCCCTGGTCAGCAGGAATGGGCACATGGCAGGAAAGATGCCCTTCATCTCTGGAGCTGCTCTGCCAGCCCAGGAGGGGACTGAGGGCCCCGAGCCCCCAGGCTGAGGGCTGTGCTGGCTGCGAGGGGACACAAGAGCTGTGCTGCTCAGGGCAGTGTGTGCCCTGCAGGGCAGGGCCAGCAGGTGCCACATCTCCCCTGCAGCAGGGCTTCCCTCAGCGCTGCCTCCCTCCCTCCCTGCCCACGGCTCTGCTGCTGGAGCTGTCCCAGCCCGAGCTGTTCCTGTGGCCCCGGGCTCCTTCCCTGCCAGTGCTGCCAGAGCCCAGCCCAGCCCCTGGGCCAGCTCTGCCCTGCAGCTGCTCGGGGCTGCAGGGCTTAAAGAACAGCTCCCCCACGCCTGGGCACCATGGAAAGGTGATGCTGCATGGATCTGGAGGCTGGGGAGCTGGAGGCACTTGCTGAGGTTCCCAGGAAAACCCAGTGGGATGGTTCAAGAGCCTCAGCCCCTGCTCTGCCCTGCACACCTGAATTTCCATTGCCACCAAGCTGAGCCAGGGAAAAGTGGGAGCAGAGACTCAGGAAAGCAGAGACTCAAGCAGGAAACCCCTGCCCTAAATGAGCTCATGAAAAGTCCCCTTGGGAATGACCTGGGCATGAGCTGGAGCTGTGAGCAGCCCTGGCCCACACAGCACCCTCTCCACAGCAGCAGGACCTGCCCTGTCAGGAGTCACTCCTTGCACCACAGCTCCTCTCCACCATCCACAGGGAGCTCCCAGGCAGGCTGAGAGCTGCCCCTGGCAGGTGGCAGCCCTGGCCTGGCCAAGAGCCCTCAGGGCTGCAGGAGCTGCTCTGCAGGACAGCCCTGGGCACCCCTGTCTGCAGCCCCAGCTTCAGCCCCTGCAGCTGTCCCTGGCAGCAGAAGCCATCCTGCCCTGTCCCTCTGATGGAGCCCAGTTCAGCCCTGCTCTGGAGCATATCCTCCCCCAAACCAGGAACAGCAGCAGAACCATCCTTACAGTCATATCAGTCCTGTCAGGGGTCAGCTTTAGGAGATCCCTGCAGCCAGGGACTGACTGTGTCAAAAGCTGTGAAGATTTCTCCATGAATAATCTCAGAATTGTCCTCCCAGCTGCTTTAAGCCTCTGTCTGCTTCACTGCTCTCAGGTACCTGCAGGCAGTGCCCTCAGCCCTGCTGGGCTGGGAAAGGAGCTGCTCCTCAGAAGTGTCTTTTTCAAGCTCTTCTTGGTTGCCAGGAGCTTCCTCTGTGCCAGGAGCCCAGCCCAGCTCAGCAGCACAGACACAGCACAAGGACTTTAATGACCCTCTTGGGACTTTGGTGCTGTTACATCAGACTCAATCCCTCAGAGTGTGCTCAAAAAAACTTCTCAAGAACTCACAGTCAGATTCAAAGTCCAAAGTTTCTTTAACTTTTAATGGGTCCCACTGAGGGACATAACTCATAGGAAAGTGTCCCCAGGTTCCAGTTAAGCAGAACACTGCAAGCACTGTGGACTGGTGAGGACAAACAAGGAAAAGGTGTCTTTGGGTGCTAAGCAAACCTGGATGTGTTTCAGGAATGCAAAGGGCCAAGGCCTGAGCCCCAGCCCCTGCCAAGGCAGATCCTGTCCCTCCCTCCTTGCTCAGGGCTCTTCCCAGGGCACTGGGATGTGGGGATGTGCAATGCCAAGGACAGGACCATGGGGTGGCCCCTGCCAGGCTGCTGAGCAGGGACAAGGAGGCAATGAGGCCCCAGGGCTGCAAGGGTCACTTGTCCCCTCCTGGCCTCAGTGCCAGGGCCAGCAGCCATGGCCAAAGTGCTGCAGGAGTTGGCTGTGTCAGGGCCTTTCAGCTGCTGCCCATCCCGTGCCCTCTCCAGCCCAGGCTGTCCTACGGTGTCCATGCCCTGCGCCTCTGTCCCTGCAGGCCATCGTCATCCCCTGGCTGCCCCACCTCACTGGCCCCTTCCTTTGCTGACAGCTCTGCGTCCTGCCTGCCTCTGCCTGGGCACACAGAGCCTTGGGCTGCTCCAGATTCCTTCTGGGGGATGTGTTGCACCACAGCCCTGCCCTGGGAGACAAATTCCTTTATACTTGTGTCCAGTCTGGACTTCTCCAGCTGCCTTTTGCGTGTTTTTTTTTTGTGGTTTTTTTTTGGTTTTTTTTTTTTTTTTTTTTTTTTTTTTTTTTTTTTTTTTTTTCCCCTTTCTCTCTCTGTTCACTGCCATGTCTAAAGGATCTGCCATCTCTGGAATCACCCTTCAATCCCTCCAAGGGCTCTGCTCCCCGTCCTCTGTCACCACTTCACTGAGCATAGAGTTCCTTTGTCTCTATATAATGGTCATGTGCTTGACGCCATGGGTGCCTGGAAAAGAAGAACAGTTCTTTTCCATAGGAAGGAAACCACAGAATCTCTGTGTTGTGAAGGCAGATGAGAGGCACTCACCAGAGGTCAAGGCAAGGCAGACCATTTGGCCTTACAGCTTTTTTTCTGAGAGCAGCCTTTGGATATATGGGGATTTTGGAAGATGGACTTCAATTTGAGCCAGGGGTGTCTGTACCAGAATGACAATTCTCCTCTACAGGAAGGAAAGGGCAGAGCCTCAGTGTTTCAAAGGCTGATTAGCGGTGGCACCAAAGAGGCTAAGACCAGCCAGACCTCCTTGTCTTGGCTGCTTTGTCTGGTAGCAACCATTGGATTGACAAAATTTGGGAGGCCAAATCCCAGTTTTGTCCATGGGTGTCTGGCCAGGAATAACAGTTCTTTTCCATATGAAGAACCCCTAGTGTTTCAAAGGCAGATGAGAGCTGGCTCTCAAGAAGCCAAGGGAACCTGAACATTCCTGGCAGCTTTTTATCTGGAAGCTTTCTTTTGATATATGGAATTTCAGAGGCAGATTCCCAATTTTGGCCATGCACACCTGGATTTGAAAGATGTGTTTTCCATGGCAAGAAAAGTAGGCCTCCGCAGTGTTTTGAAGGCAGGCAAGAGGTGGCCCCGAAGAGGCCAAGGCCATCCAGAGCTGTCTGTTCTGTCAGGTTTCATTTGGGAACAATCCTTGGATATAATCAAATTTGTAGGTAGAATCCCAATTTTGGCCATGGGCACCTGGAGGAGAAGGACAGTTCTTTCCCACAGGAGGGAAAGCACACAATTCCAGGGTTTCAGGGGCAGATGAGAAGTGACCCTCAACATGCCAAGGCCAGCTGGACCAGTCAGGCAGCCCCCAGGAGGCCACGCCAGCCAGACCTGTTCCATGTTCCCTTGGATCCATGGCGCCCTGCAGCATCAAAATTGTCCCTTGGTTCCATGAGACCTTGCAGCGTCAAAATGGTTTCGTCGTTTCCATGGGGATGAAAAATAAACCCAATGGCCCTTAGGTTACTTGAGGTCTCAGAGTGTCACAATGATTTCCATGACTCCATAAGTTCCTGCAGTGTCACAGTGTTCCCTTGGTTCTATTGGGCTCCCCAGGATCACAATGGCCCCTTGGTTCCACAAGGCCTGGCTGTGTCACACTGGCCCCTTGCTTCCATGGGGACCCTTGGTGTCACAATGACCCTTGTTTCCATGAGACCTGGCAGTGTCACAGTGGTTGCCTTGGTTCTGTGGGGCCCTGAGGTGTCACAATGGCCCTTTGGTTCCGTGGGGACTCACAGTGTCAGAATGCTCTCACTGCTTCCATGAGGCCCTGCAGTGTCACAGCTGCTCCTTGGTTCCACAAGGCCCTGCAGAGACCCTTGATTCACACAGCCTCTGTTGTGGTTTGGACTCATGGGCTGAGATGAGGACTAGGAGAAAAACACTCTAAAGGAAAAAGAGGTCCAAATTTAAATGTATAAAGTAAATTTATTAGTCAAAGGAAGATAATGAGAAGTAAAATGAGAATTTAAAACAACTTTTTTGCCCCCCAGCCCCTCCCTCTTTCCCACCAATAGCACAGGGAGACAGAGAGTGGGGTTTTTGTCAGTTCATTACCCAAGATCTTTCTCTGCTTAGGGAGAGGAGATTTTCTTCTGTTGTGTCATGAGTCCCTCACACAGGCAAAACAGTCTTCCCAGTACTGTTGTGGCATGGGACACTTGTCAGTGGGCTGCAGTCTTTCAAGGATAGGCTGCTCTAGTTTGGAAGCAAAGGCCCTCTTTATCTCTGGGAGCGAGAGCCCTCTCTCTCCGTTCAAGTCTCTCACTGGATCACAGTTTCCTATGGCATCTAACTCTCAGTTTTTGTTCTGAGATTCAGGTGGTTTTAGAGTCTTTTTGCCTTCTGCAAAGCTCTGAGCCAGATGCAAGAAAGAGATGGAGTCTTCAGGTTCTGATTTTTCAAGGTTGCGCGCTTCGTTTATTGTTTCTTATCTTACAGTTTTCTCAGTGCCCAACAAAGGTCTGCGCAGCTGTCTGGGCATCTGGTGACTCCTCGACTCCTCCTGGACTGGGCTGTCATTATCTTTTATACTAATTGCTACGTGTTCTTTATTTATCATTATTTGCCAATACCTATCACTTATACTAAACAGGTCATGCCTACTTTGACCCAATCTCTTGAAACTACTTTGTGCCACCATCACTGCAGAAAATGGAGTGAGGGAAGAAGAAAGAAGAAGCAGGAGACAACGCCCCAAATCCTCCATCTTGCTCCTATTCACTTCCATACTAAAAACCCAAATCTACTGTTTTCTCACCCTGTGATAAGCTAAACTACAATCTTTCACACTCTTGTGGCTTGCAATCCTTCCCACAGTGCAGGAAGCCTTTCCATGGACTGAGATCAAAGCCAATTTCCCTCTGGGCTCTGGGCCAGGGTCCCAGACCACCCTGTCCAGGTCCTGACCCTCCAGGGCAGCCAAAGGAATGCCCTGGACTCTAACAGTTAACTACTATTATATATTTATAAATCGATAATCCTTAATTAACTCCATTCGACTACTATTACATACCCAGATAATTATAATCCTTAATTAACAGTAGTATGTTTCCTACCCTTCCTCTTACATTTTAGAACAATATGCTTCTAAATACATTCCTGAAATACTGTATAGTCATAGTATCAGGAAAAGAACCCACAGGAAGAACATTTTGGTTTTTAACCAGAGTGTGATCAGTCATAAAACCAGCAGGGCAAAGAAGCCCACGGTCCTATTCAAATGGATTTACCCACAGCTGTGTAACTGGGGCAACTGAAACTCCTACTGGATGTTTCTGTAAAATATACTAATAAATCAACCTTAATAAACTCTTGCAATCTATGGCTGGGTATGCCACTCCCATGATATTGTCACTGTCATCTGGAGCTCTCAGGGAGGCTCTGGCACTTGCAGCAGCTGGGTCAGGCACTGCCCTTGGGATTGCTGCCAGGCAGCTGTGTCCATGGGAATGGGGTGTCCAAGCTTGCCTGGGACTTGTGGGGCTGTGGGCAAAGCAGCCCATGGGAAAGGGGAATGAGCTGAGCCCCCTCCCTGAGATCCCATCATGGGCACACCCGGGGATCTCCTTGCTGTGTCCTTCCAAGCTCTGAGCTGCCCTCCTGGCTGCAAATCTGTGCCACAGCCTCTGGGAGTTCCCTGAATGTCCCACAGGGAAGTGCAGAGATGCCAGAGCTGAGGAAATGCTGTTGGGTTTGCCAAGGGAGCCGTGAGTGTCCTTGGCAGAAGGGGGTGCTGAGCCCTTGCCCAGAGACCTTTGGAGAGGCTGAGACATTCAGGGATCCCTCTGCTCTGGGCAGGGTCTGGTTTATCCCAGGGTGACACGGGAGTGTGATTGTGCTCTGATTGCAGCCAAAGGTGCAAACCCAGGGCAGTTGGGAACAAGCCCATCCAGCCCCTCACCTTCCCTGAGCCACAGGGAATCCTTTGCCTCTCACATCTCTCAGGGGCAAACTCTGAGTGCAGCAGAAATGCTGGGGATTTCTGACCTAACAGAACCAGGAATGAAGTGTGTGCAGGAAAACAATGGCTAAAATTCCTTCCTGCTCTCTTCTTTTAGAAGTGGGAGTGCAGATGGGAACAAGCCTGTCTGCATTAGGAGTGATGCCAGTCACAAATCCTGAAGATCCAGCCTTGTCCCTCTGCCACATGGCCACAAACCCAGGGCAGCGGAGCAGGGATGGCTCCTGGAGAGCCCCCACACACAGGCCTGGCTGCTCCTGGCACACTCAGACAGCACGGCTGGAGCTCAGGCAGGGACCTGGGTGATGGTTTTCCCAGTGCAGGAACAAGGGTGGGTGAGTCACAGTGGGACAGTCTACAGGGAATGGCCCAGGTTTGGCTCAAAGCAGCCTCTGCTGACTTGTCACTGTCCTTTATCCATGAACAGGTCCCCATGTGCAGCCACAGCAAATGTCCAACAGCAGCTCCATCAGCCACTTCCTCCTGCTGGCACTGGCAGACACGCGGCAGCTGCAGCTCCTGCACTTCTGCCTCTTCCTGGGCATCTCCCTGGCTGCCCTCCTGGCCAACGGCCTCATCATCAGCGCCGCAGCCTGCGGCCACCTCCTGCACACGCCCATGTTCTTCTTCCTGCTCAACCTGGCCCTCACTGACCTGGGCCCCATCTGCACCACTGTCCCCAAAGCCATGCACAGTTCCCTCTGGGACACCAGGAACATCTCCTACAAAGGATGTGCTGCACAAGTCTTTTTCTTTCTGTTCTTCATCTCAGCAGAGTTTTATCTCCTGACCATCATACGCTATGACCGCTACGTGTCCATCTGCAAACCCCTGCACTACGGGACCCTCCTGGGCAGCAGAGCTTGTGCCCACATGGCAGCAGCTGCCTGGGCCAGTTCCTTTCTCACTGCTCTGATGCACATGGCCAATACATTTTCCCTGCCCCTGTGCCATGGCAATGTCCTGGGCTAGTTTTTCTGTGAAATCCCACAAATCCTCAAGCTCTCCTGCTCCAAATCCCACCTCAGGGAACTTGGACTTCTTGTATTTTCCATCTCTTTAGCATTTGTTTGTTTTGTGTTCATTGTTTTCTCCTATGTGCAGATCATCAGGGCTGTGCTGAGGATCCCCTCTGAGCAGGGACGGCACAAAGCCTTTTCCACCTGCCTCCCTCACCTGGCCGTGCTCTCTCTGTTTGTCAGCACTGCCATGTTTTCCTACCTGAAGCCCCCCTCCATCTCCTTCCCATCCCTGGATCTGGCCCTGTCAGTTCTGTACTCGGTGGTGCCTCCATCCCTGAACCCCCTCATCTACAGCCTGAGGAACCAGGAGCTCAAGGCTGCAGTGTGGAGACTGATGACTGGATGGTGTCAGGGACATTAAACTGCTGGGCAACTTCTTCAAATCAGTTGTAATAAAAGTCATCTTTGATACTTCTTGTTGATTTTATTTTGGAGGTTCTTTTTCTTTGTTTTAGTCCTTTAATCTTCTCCACAAAGATAAGTCACTGTTTGTGCCATTTCTCATTTTGTTTCTCTCCACCTTCCCTGTGGCCACAGACTGTGCCCATGAGGGGCTGCGCTGTTGGTGACTTTAAAGGAACTAAGGGATCTCTCAGCCAAGTTTTCTGCAGAGATCCCTGTTTTGTTCCTCCTCTGGAGCTGGAGCAACAATGTCTGTGTGCAGAGCTGGGGGCAGATCACTGCTGGCACAGCAGCTGTGCCCAGGAGCAGCAGCACACAAAGACCTTCCTGGTGCTGTGCCCTGGGCCAGGAGGGATTGTGCCACCAGAGCTGAGCCTAAATTTCTTCTCCCAGGAAGCTTTAGGGCACAGAATGTGGAGAAGGCGGAGCTGCTTCTCAGCTTTCCACAGTCCTCCAGAAGGATCCTGTGTGTGAAGCAGTCTGGGAACAGGGTTTATGTGTGAGGGGAGGGGAATTCAGAGCTCTTTTCTCCCCTGTGGGCTGAGGGTCTGCATTTCCAATGGCTCTACAACTGCCAAAGGGGCCTTTTTCACTCAGCTGAGAACAGTTCTGCTGAAAGCCTGTCCTAAACCTGCTTTTCCTGCAAATGTGCCCAATGAGTCCTCATTTTTTTGCAGACCCAGGTCTTTTGTGCCTGCAGGTGTGAGAACTGAAAGATGGAACAGCTCTGCTGGGGGGAAGTACTCTTTTTCTTGTTTGTTTTTCTTTTGAGGTCCTATTTGTGGTTTTTTTGGTTGGTCTGGTTTATTTTCCTGTTCTTTTGTTTTGATTGGTTTTGGTGATGTGGAGGAGAGCTCTTTTATTCTAGATTTTGTGGGGTTTCGTGTTTTTTTTTTTCTTTTTCTTTTTTTTTTTCAGTTTTGGGTTTTTTTTTTTTTTTTTTGGTGGTGGGAGTTTTGGTTTTGTATGGGGGGTCTTGTTTGCCTTTTTTTTTTTTTTTTTTCTTTTGTCGATTTGAGTTTTCTTATTTAACTCCCCCTATCAGCTCTGGGCAGAGCTCTGTGACTCTATGTGACACTTGCCTGTGGCACTGTGGAGGTGGCCAGGGGGACCTTCCCCGGGCTGTGCACAGCAATGCACATCAGCCCAGGCCGGGGGTGCTCAGTGCCCGCTCAGTTTTGCTGTCTGGCTGTGGCTCTGGACGCTTCCCTTGGAGCGTCTCCAGGCAGGGAACGTTGGAGCTGTCCCCACCGTGGTGTCACAGAGAGGGGAACGCTGGGGCTGTGCCGCTCCTGCCCCGGCCCCAAGAGCTCTGCCAGCGCCTGGAGGAGACACAAAGGCTGAGCCCAAGGGTGAGAACTGCAGAAGGGGCTGAGCTGGGAGGGAGGCAGCGGGATCATGGAGTCCAGGCCCTGGCCCTGCACAGACAGCCCAACAGTGTCAGCCTGGGCATTCCCGGGAGCGATGTCCAAAGGCTCTTGGAGCTGTGGCCACCTCAAAGCTGTGAACATTGCAGTGGCCACAGAGCTCTGGGGAAAGGTCCCGGCCCTGGCTTGGGGCTGGGCCAGAGCCCAGGGAGCAAATCAACTTGCAGCTGCTGCCCCAGAGCAGGGAAGAGCAGGAATTGCTGGCTGGGAGAGACTCTTGCCAAGGGCCTGCAGTGCCAGGACACAGGCCATGGCTGGACACTGCTTGGGGCCAGGGTGAGCTGGGATGTGGGGATGGACTTGTTCCCTGAGAGGGCGGTGGGGCCCTGGCACAGAGTGGGAGGAAAAGCTGCGGCTGCCCTGGAATGGCTGGAAGTGTGCAAGGGCTGGTTGGAGGGGACTTCCTTCCCAGAGGGGATGGGATGGGATGGGATGGGATGGGATGGGATGGGATGGGATGGGATGGGATGGGTCTCTACATAATTACTGCAGTATAAACATAAAGACACCTCTCAATAAGAAGAAAACAATAAAATTAAATGAATAAATAGAAATATAGTATCAATAAATATAATTTAATATGAAAAATTAATAATAATGGGAAATAAATTATTAAAGAAATAATATTTGATCTTTTAGTTTGAAAAATATTTCCTTGCCTTTGAGGCTCCTACAACAATATTATATTATCATAATGAATATATTAGAAATACAATTATTAATGTAATATAAAAATCAAGATTCCTATAAAAAGAAAATAATAAAATTAAATTAATAAATAGAAACATAGTATCAATAAATATAACTTGGTAAAAATACTTAAAAATAATGATAAATTAATTAATAATGAAATTATATTTGACCTTTTAATTTGAAAAAATTAACCCTCCTATTGAGGTTATAATAGTAATAATAATAGTAATATTATTGTCATAATTAATAATAATAATAATGAATTATTAATTATTAGTGTATTATAATTAATATAAGCATTATAATTAATATGATATATATACTATTATATGCTATGATAAAATATAATATAATATACAAATAAAAAATAAAACAATAAAGTAAAATTAATAAAGATAAATATTTTAACAATACCTATATTATAATAAAAATGAAGAAGTATAATATTAAATAATTGAATAAATTAATAAATAATATCTGATCTTTTAATTTAAAAATATTTCCCTGCCTTTGAGGCTCATATAACATTATATTATTATTATTATTATTATTATTACTATTACTACTATTATTATTATCATTATCATCATCATTATCATTATTATCATTATTATCATTAGCAATATAATAAAAATATAATAATAAATGTCGTATAATAATAAAGAAACAAATAAATAAGAAAAATTAAGGTGATTTTTGAAAGGAAGAAAAACAAAATGAAAACAAAACCACGGGGAACAGCCAGAGTCAAACATCTTCTTCACAGAAGAGGTGGTGAATGCTCCGTTTATTGAGGGTACACAGGGTTCTTTATACATATATCATTCTTGTGCATAAGCTGTTCACACGGCATTTTACTACTCACTATTGGCTAGTGTTATCTGCATAAGCATTCCTTTGCAGTACCTCTTTACACTTTGTTGAGGGAAAAAGCTGGTTCTCAGGCTCACTGTCCTGGTTCTCCGTCCCATCGTCCTTGACAGTGCTAAAACAACAGAACTCTCCCAGCATTGTCAGGCCTCTCTGTGTCTGTCTCCCAAAAATCCTGCTACAATTCCCCTTTTTTCTTTTGCACAAGCTAAGCATTAGTTATTGTCTTACACAGCATATTCTTAATACATGACATTACACAACTTAGTACTAATAATCTTACCACTACAAGTAATAATATAACAAACACTTGTTTAATGACACACTTCAGCTATTTTGTAATCCTAAGGCTACTTAACTAATCTCTAAGTACATTATCACTTTCTTTTCAATCATGTCATTTGTTTTTCATTAATTGCAATTTTTGTGAATAGATCCAGAATGGTCAGACAGGTTCATGCAACACATTCCTTCAAACTCTTCACACCCATGGTTATGTACTAAAACAAAACCAATCGCAGCACGGTTTTGTAAAACAGCATGATTAACACTGGTAACATCCACAGATAGCTCATCTAAAATTTGACTAGTTAAATTCAAATCTGATTTTGGTCCAGCATGCCATCTGCTTCAATGTGGTCATTGCTCTGGCAGCTGTTGCTCCTGGTATAAACATGGATGTTAACACTGTCCCAGCTTGGACCAGAATTTAGGATATTTTATGTCTGTACAGTCCAACTCACGTATGGCACTGTTTTCTCTGAGTGACTTTTTGCTAAAGTCATCAATGCAGTTTATGTTAGGGTGAAACAGGGCAAGCTTCCCTAAATAGCATGGGCTTCCATGTGGGCTGGCTGGGACTCCAGTCCAAGCGCGGTCCCCACATATCAAAAATGTTCCTGATGGAAGGCATCACACTGGTTTGCCACAGTAAAATTCAGCATTGTCTCATTTTTCACATAACCTTTAAAACTGTGAGGGCTCCAAAGGGGTGTTCCTATCAAACAAGTTCTGAATGGGTCTTGGGGATTGGCTAGGCTAAGGCAAATAGAATCCTGTCCAGTCACATTGGCAAATGTCACCCATACATTAGTTCTCATAGAAAATGAATGAGCTAGTTGAGAAGATCTTGCAACACTTGTTGACACCATGAGCAAAAGGCACACAACACGCAAGAACATCTTACCATGCGGAACTGCCATCTCTCTCTTAATGGCCCATGCTGTCTGCGCAAATCTCCAATCTGCCACTCCACCAAAATCATCAGGAACAGGGTTAGGTATTCCCAACACTACCTGTGCCGCTTGATAAAAGGCACCAAGGGTACCACTATAGCAATGGTCACACAAACCACCCTCACGCCAAAGCTTTAGTGTCTCTCTCAAATCGTGCACCACAAACTCTGCAGCTCACTTCTATAACTATTACTCCCTGACACTGAGGACACTCTTTTTCTTGCCACTCATGCAAGTCCTGGGAAAGTTCCAAGAATCCCAAGGGGCCTTGGTGATCAAAAATGCACACTACAACCCAGTCTGGGTCAGGAGGGCATTGTTCACCAGTGGCCTCGACCACCACCTGTCTCAGCAAGGACTTGATGATCCTTCTTCCTTCTTTTCCTCCTTGCCGGCCGAGTCCATTTACTCGGTTCCCATTGTGGTCCAGATGCAAAGCTCAAAGGCTTGTGTGCAGCTGTTGTCAAATT
>JAKJHU010000711.1:0-128109 GCA_022316685.1 Progne subis subis | reverse complement strand
TTGGGGGATGTGTTGTACCACAGTCCTGCCCTGGGAGAGAAATTCCTTTATACTTGTGTCCAGTCTGGACTTCCCCATCTGCCTTTTGCATTATTTTTTTTTTTTTTCTTTTCTCTCTGTTCCCTGCCATGTCTAAAGGATCTGCCATCTCTGGAATCACCCTTCAGTCCCTCCAAGGGCTCTGCTCCCCGTCCTCTGTCACCACTTCACTGAGCATAGAGTTCCTTTGTCTCTATATAATGGTCATGTGCTTGACGCCATGGGCACCTGGAAAAGAAGAACAGTTCTTTTCCATAGGAAGGAAACCACAGAATCTCTGTGTTTTGAAGGCAGATGAGAGGCACTCACCAGAGGTCAAGGCAAGACAGACCATTTGGCCTTGCAGCTTTTTTTCTGAGAGCAGCCTTTGGATATATGGGGATTTTGGGAGGTGGACTTCCATTTGAGCCATGGGTGCCTGTACCAGAATTACAATTCTCCTCCACAGGAAGGAAAGGGTGGAGCCCCAGTGTTTCAAAGGCTGATTGGAGGTGGCACCAAAGAGGCCAAGACCAGCCAGACCTCCTTGTCTTGGCTGCTTTTGTCTGGTAGCAACCACTGGATAGACAAAATTTGGGAGGCCAAATCCCAGTTTTGTCCATGGGTGTCTGGCCAGGAATAACAGTTCTTTTCCATAGGAAGAACCCCTAGTGTTTCAAAGGCAGATGACAGCTGGCTCTCAAGAAGCCAAGGGAACCTGAACATTCCTGGCAGCTTTTTATCTGGAAGTTTTCATTTGATATATGGAACTTCAGACGCGAATTCCAAATTTTGGCCATGTACACCTGGATTTGAAAGATGTGTTTTCCATGGCAAGAAAAGCAGGCCGCCGCAGTGTTTTGAAGGCAGGCAATAGATGGCACCGAAGAGGCCAAGGCCATCCAGAGCTGTCTCTTCTGGCAGGTTTCATCTGGGAACAATCCTTGGATATAATCAAATTTGGAGGTAGAATCCCAATTTTGGCCATGGGCACCTGGAGGAGAAGGACAGTTCTTTCCCACAGGAAGGAAAGCACACAATTCCAGGGTTTCAGGGGCAGATGAGAAGTGACCCTCAACATGTCAGGGTCAGCTGGACCAGTCAGGCAGCCCCCAGGAGGCCAAGCCAGCCAGACCTGTTCCATGTTCCCTTGCATCCTTGGGTGCCTGCAGCATCACAATTGCCCCTTGGTTCCATGAGACTGTGTGGTATCAACAAGGTTTGCTTGTTTCCATGATGCTGCAAAATAACTCAATGGCCCCTTGATTCCATGAGGTTTTAGAGTGTCACAATGGTCTCCATGCTTCCATATGGCCTTGCATGGTCACAATGGCCCCTTGGTTCTATTAGGCTCCCCAGGATCACAATGGCCCCTTGGTTCCACAAGGCCTGGCTGTGTCACACTGGCCCCTTGCTTCCATGGGGACCCTTGGTGTCACAATGACCCCTTGTTTCCATGAGACCTGCAGTGGTTGCCTTGGTTCTGTCTGTGGTGTCACAATGGCCCTTTGGTTCCGTGGGGACTCACAGTGTCAGAATGCTCTCACTGCTTCCATGAGGCCCTGCAGTGTCACAGCTGCTCCTTGTTCCACTAGGCCCTGCAGAGCCCCTTGATTCACACAGCCTCTGTTGTGGTTTGGACTCATGGGTTGAGATGAGGACTGGGAGAAAAACACTCTAAAGGAAAAAGAGGTTCAAATTTAAAGGTATAAAGTAAATTTATTAGTCAGAAGAGGATAACGAGAAGTAAAATGAGACTTTAAAACAACTTTTTTGTCCCCCAGCCCCTCCCTCTTTCCCACCTATAGCACAGGGAGACAGGTAATGGAGGTTTTTTGTCAGTTCATTACCCAAGATCTTTCTCTGCTCAGGGAGAGGAGATTTTCTTCTGTTGTGTCTTGAGTCCCTCCCACAGGCAAAACACTCTTCCCAATACTGTTGTGGCATGGGACACTTGTCCACAAGGTGCAGTCTTTCAAGGATAGGCTGCTCTAGTTTGGAAGCAAAGGCCTCTTTCTCTATCTCTGGGAGCGAGAGCCATCTCTCTCTGTTCAAGTCTCTTACTGGATCACAGTTTCCTCTGGCATCTACCCACTGCAGCATGAGCACTTTTCCCATGGGCTATGAGTGGATCTCTGCATCGTTCATGGACTTCAAGGATTACAGGGGGACAGTTTGTTTTACTGTGGTCCTCACCACAGTTTGCAGAGGAATTTCAGCTTCAACTCTTAGAGCAACTCCCTCCTCCCCCTCCTCTTCCACTGACCTTGGTGCCACTAGGTTGTTTTCTCTTACATGTCTTCACTTCCTCCTCTTGTCTAGCTAAAAGAATAATTGCTGCCTGTAGGTACCATTGTCAACAAGTTCCACTAATTCAAAGATTCTTGCAGCATCTTGTAGTGCCAAGAGGTTGATTTTTTCTAATTTCTGTGCTGGGAAATGGCTCATCATGTTTTGCTACCAGCCCTCTGGCACTGGTGCTATTTAATGTCTTTCTTCATGTGGGGCACTGAGATGGAGAAGCCACCACCACCGCCCCTGCCCTTCTGCCCAAGGTGTGGCTAGCTAGGGGTGGCCAGGCAGGCAAGGCTCGCTGTGGGCAGCACTGACATGGCAGCGGCTGTGGTGGAGCATTGCCGGGCCATGCCGGATGTCCTGGCAGTGATGGCTTACAACCCTGGAAACAACCGTGTGTGAGCTGTTTTGATTTTCTTCTTAAATATGTCATCACTGAGGTGTTACCAGCAACTCTAATTGCACCAGCAGCTTGTCCATCTTCAGAGCAATCAGAGATTTGCTCTGCTGGACACGGTGGAAGCTTCCAGTAGATTCTCACAGAAGCCACCTCTGTGGCCTCTCCCACTACCAAAAACCAGGCCATGTAAAACAATACAGCCTCAGAGTGTCATAATGGTCTCCAGAACTCCATGAGGCCCTGCAGTGTCACAATGGTCTCTTTTGGTTCCCCAGTGTCAGAATGGCACCTTGGATTCATGAAGCCCTGAAGTACAGAATGGTGCCTTGATTCCCTTGGGCCCCTCACTGTTACAGGAGTTCTTAGTTCCATGGAGCCCTGTAGCGTCACAATGGCCCCTTGGTTCCATGAGGTCATGCAATGTCACAATGGCCCCTTGGTTCCAGTGGGTCACAAAGTGTCATAGTGGTCTCCATGGTTCCATGAGGCTCTGCAATGTTTCCATGGATTTTTGTTTCCATGAGCTTTTGCGCCGCCAACAACAGTTTCCTTTAGTTCTGTAGTGTCACAAGGGATCCTTTGTTCCATGAGGTTCAGTAGTGTAACATGGACGCCTTGATTCCATGAGGTTCTGTAGGGTCACAATGGACCCCTTGGTTCTGAGGCCCTCCTGTGTAACAATGGAGCCACAGTTCCATGAGGTTCCGTAGAGTCACCATGGTCTCTTTGGTTCCACAAGGCTTGCTGTGCCCAATGGCCTTGGTTCCATGAGGTTCTATAATGTCAACAATGATCTCCTTGGTTCCACAGTGTCATAATGGACCCTTGGTTCCAAGAGGTGCCTGGCATCCCACAGCCCCTCACAGACTTTTAAATCCCTTCCTGGCCCCTCACAAACCTTCACAGCCCCTTACAAACACTTTATGGCCCCTCACATGACCTCAGAGCCGCTCAGATCCCCTCAAAGCCCCTCACAGCCCTCATGGCCCCTAACATCCCATGACAGCCCCTCACAGTCCCTCATGTCCCCTCACATCCCCTCAGATCCCATCACAGCCCCTCACAGCCCCAGGCACGGGCTCCTCCCAAAGGAGAAGGGGTCGGGCCCTGCTTGTTCTCCTTTCATTTCGGTCCCTTCACAGCCATGAGTAAAGAAAGGCTGAAATGGAGCCTTTCCCCAGCGTTTCCCTCGGGGTTCATTGCGGCTGAAGCTGTGTGCTGGCGCTGGCCCCAGCGCGAACATCCCTGCAGCCGCCCAGGCCTTTGCTGTCCCCCCGTGTCCATTCCCTGTGCCCGAGTCCCGCCCGGCTCTGGCAGCAGCAGGAGCCGCAGCGCAGCGGGCGCCGGCCCGGCCCAGCCGGGGCTCCCGGGCAGGAGCAGCAGCAGCGCCGGCCCCTTCCCACCTGCTCCTGCCTCGGCTTCCAAGGGCTTTTTCCAGCTGAATGCTGGAGTGGAGCAACAATCACCCACAAACAGCCCTGATTCCTCAGGGCCTGGCTGTGCTGCCCTGAGCCAGCCTCCAGAGAAAGAAAGGATCAAGATTGGGTTCCAGCGCTGTTTTCAGCACTGTTTTATTCACCCTGAGGTGACAGCAGGAGGCTGCTGCTGCCTTTGCCTTGGGAACTGTAGATCCTGGCTGCTCTTGTCCCTCCTCATGTTGCCATTTGACTTTTATCTTTAAAGCTGCAATTGCCTTTTTTGATCAGTGCCACCCAGAGAGCTTTCACAACAGGAAACTCTAGCATCTTGAGTAGCAGATCGTCAAATGTTCACAAGTCCCTGAGCACAAAATTGAGGAGAATTAAAGCCACATAGGCAACATCTGCAGCACTCAAACACAGCCCTGTTACTGCTGCTGCTGAAATAGAATCAATTGACAGAGGCCATCACAGAAATTGCTTCTGGAGTGTCATATATAATGAAAAAATCCATCAGGAGAAAGAGAAAGCAGAATTTCTTGACTCACTTCATTGTTTCCTCTGAGCAGCAGCACAAAGTGGAGATGCCCAGAGGTATTTCCAGCTGCTGCTGATCCCAGTTGGGGCCCAGCCTGCTGCCCAGTCCCAGCAGAACCTGAGCCCAGCCCGGGGAGCTCCTGCAGTGTCGGGAGCTCAGCGCACACGGGGCCAGGCCCAGAGCCTCGGGCACGGCCACCGATTGTGGGGCAGCGGCGCAGGCGGAATGTCCTGTGGCCCAAACCTCCTGCTCCTGAAACACAGCGCCCATGTTCTCCCTCTCCTCCTCCTCCTGTCCCAGCATGGCACAAATTCCAGCTCAGAGGAGGCTTCCCAAGAGAGGGCACAGGTCCTCTTTCAGCCTGAGCGTCCCTGCAGAGGAACAGGGCAGTTTTCAGGCAGTTTCACAAGCTCAGGCTTCTCATTTCATGAGCCATCTGGAATGAAAATGGTGTTTTTCAGAAAGACAAAACCAGAGGGAATGAATCAGAAATTATTAGAAAAAATGACCCTTCTTACAGACCAACTTCACCAAGTCACTCCCTGCATTTCTCCTTTTCAGATTCTTTCAGTCATCTCCTTGCAGAGGTTCACCTTGTTCTGGTTCTTCTTATGAACTGATTGTATTCTTGATTTAGATCAATGCAAGAGATGTAGAATCATCTGAACTGGACACAGAAACAAACTCCCTCTGTCACCCATTTTCATTCTCTAGATCACTTTCCAGGCATCCATGGAGATGTTGGAATGATTTTCACACAACTCCACTCCAGGCTGCAGTCTCTGGAAATTCTTTCTCTGCATTCAGCCAGGCTTGTATTCCCTAACAATTCCTGGAACCTCGTCATGTTTTCATAGGGTAGAACAGTGACAATGAAAACCTTACCAATGGCACAACTCCCCAGTCCACCAGGAAAAGAAAGAACAAGTTGTAAAGTTCTCCAAACATTTGTCCTGCTTTGCTGCAAGAGTCGTGCTGCACACACGGTGTGGAAAGCCAAGAGAAGCTGCAGTCGGTGGCACATCTTGTGACAGAAGCTGCATCTCGTTCTCCAGGAAAGGTTCTTGAAAAGAGCAGACAGGACTGTGGAGAAGTTTCCTGGAAAACTGAAACAGCTTTCCAGAAGTGAAATGAAAATGAAAAGAAAAAAACAAGATGTATTCCTCGATTTATTTCTGTGCTCCATTTTTCATGGTGCACTACTTCTCCATCCCTTTAATCCCAAATGGATTTCACCTCTAAGACCGATGACTTAGCGAGTTTTAGACACTGTAAATACCATGAGCTATGCACAGTTTGCTGTATCCTGTTTTTGTTGGAAAGCAGTGCTGGAGACACAAGTGCAGTGCTTGGGTCAGGAATGAATCCTAGAGGCAGGGAATGAGCCCTGACAGTGTCTGAGCCTCAGCAGGGACAATGCACAGCAGCGTTGCTGTGCTGGGTTCCCATGGAACCATGCCAGGAGCAGCTGCTGAGGTCAGAAGCCATGGCAGCCACCACCCTGCTGCAAAGGCCCTTGGCAGGGTGGGCTCCTGCCCTGGCTCTGTGTGCCAGGAGCCGGCAGCGCTGGGTGCAGGGAGCCCAGGGAGGGCACAGAAATGCTGGGCTGAGAAATGCTGGGGGGACAGCGAGAGGGGCGTGTGCAGCCGGCCAGGGCACAGGAGCAGCACGCACAGGGGCACAGCCTGCAGGACAGATGGCCAAGGGCTGGGCAGGGCTGGCAGGGCCACAGGCACCCAGGCCTTTGTCCCCTGGGCTCTGGCAGCCTCTGGAGGCCCCACAGAAGGAACTTTCCTTTCAGGGGCTGCACTTTGGTCCTCCCTGGCCCCTCCCTGAGGAGGCTGGCAGGGGTTGCAGTTTGATGACATTTGTCCTTGCTGTCCCTCCCATCCCACTGCCCCAACAGCCCCGAGGCACCCGTGAGGGACAGGCCCTGCTGTGCCAGGCCTGGGCTCAGGGCTTGGCCTTTCTGCTTCCTCCAGCCAAGCCAGGCCTTGCTGAGCCCTGCAGTTCCTGCTGCTGTGCCCCAAGCTCGCTCGGCCAGTGCTGGAAAGGGACTTGAGGTACCTCGATCCCCTCGGGTGGTGCATGGGAGAAAACAACAAACTTGTCAGGAGGGTGGAGAACAAGCTTTTAGTTGCAAACTTGGGAAATCTTAGAGCAACATGAAGTTACAGTAAATCACTTCAGAACGCACTGACTGAGCAAACTCTAAGTAGTCCAACTTCCAGTTCTCCAGATTTTGAGAAGAGGAAGTCAGGAGAGAGAGAGGGAGAGAGAGATCCACAGTCGCCCTTGATCCAGCACCATCTCAGCTGCTGTGAGCTCTGGGGCTGTGGGACGTGTCAGTGTCACAGCCGTGTCACAACCTCACCTGCTCTGGTCCCTCTCACAGGTGGGGTTTTTGGGGTGCCAGGGGCTTGGCAGCCACTTTGGGGCTGGACCAGAGGCTGCAGTGACTGGGGCTGGGGCAGTGACCGCCCCACCTACACAGAACTTGCCTGGCCCCCAAACACACACTGGAGATGTCTGGGGCCATTCATCTTTCTCTGCTCTCCAGCACCAAGGCAATGGACTCTGGCTGCAGCTCTGAGTCATGCCCAAGCCACCCCTGGCAATGGGGCTCCATGAAGCTGCTCTCAGGAAATCACCCAAGATTTGGGGAGTGCCCCAAAACTGCCTCAGAAACGTGGGAAACCCCAACATCTCTTCAGCAATGTGGAATATCCAAAAACTCCCTTAAGAACCGGCACCCCTTCCCATCATCATCATCCCCAGACTTTGGATGTCTTATTCCAGACCCCACCCCATGACCCCAATCCCAACCTAAATCCATCCCACCCCTGCCATCCCAAGCCCTATTTCCCCAATTTCACACCTCCCAAACCACATTCCACCCATCCTGTCCCACCCATTGCCCACTTCACTCCTCCTGGTTTTCACTCTACTTCACCCATTCCCCTTCCAACCCCATCCCTCCCTGAGGGGCTGTGCAATCAAGATTTTTTTTTTTTTTTGGTGAGATTATGTAGTTTTAGCATTGAGAGGTTTTGAGGTGACAGATCAAACCCTCTCATCTCTTTGAGAGCCCAGAAATGGAAACCACCACACCAAATACTCCACAAACCCCCAAATCCTCCCCAGTATATCCCTGAGTCCCAGATTGCCCTGAAACACTAGTAAAACATGAGGCTTTAGATGCCTTTGATGAATTTGTTGATTTTTATCTTTGGTTTTGTCTGGTTTAAAGGGATGAACATTAATCAAAATAATATAAGGGATCACCAAAGAAAAGGACCACCAGCCCAGTGTCTTTCCAGGGCGAATCGCTGGGAATGTAGGTCACCAATTCTCTGGCCTATGTGGGTCCTCTGAAGCAGGAGTAAGTTGGAGCAGTGCACAAAGCTCTTCCCGCACCTGAGGCACTCTTCGGTCTTCCTTACTGGTGTCTCCGTTGGTGTCTGCTCAAGTGATAGCTCCTGGACAAGCTCTTCCCACAAGCGGGACATGTGTGGATCCTCTGGTGGCAGATCAGGTGGGAGCTTGTGCTGAAGCTCATCCCATATTCCCCACACTCGTCGGGCCTCTCCCGTGTGGATCATTTGGTGGATGACCAGTTGGAAGCTCTGGTGGAAGCCCTTCCTGCATTCCCACAGCTGTAGAGCATTTCCCCAGTGTAGATACGCTGGTGAATGATGAGGGTGGAGTTGTGCTTGAAGCCCTTCCTGCAGTCTTGGCAGCAGAAGGACCTCTCCTTTGTGTGAATCTGCTGGGGCAGGAGGAGACTGAAGCTTCTCTGAAACCTCGGGATACTTGTCAGGTCTCTCCCCGGTGTGGATCTTTAGGTGGATGACCAGTTTGGATCTCTGGTTGAAGCCCTTCCCACATTCCCCACACTTGTATGGCCTTTCTCAGCGTGGATGTTCTGGTGGCGGATCAAGCTGGAGCTCTGGTTGAAGCTCTTCCCACATTCCCCACACTTGTAGGGCCTCTCCCCAGTGTGGATCCTCTGGTGGCAGATCAGGTGGAAGGTCTGGCGGAAGCTCTTCCCACATTCCTCACACTGGTAGGGCCGTTCCCTGGTGTGGATCCTCTGGTGGCGGATCAGGGTGGAACTGTGGCTGAAGCCCTTCCCACATCTCCACACTTGTAGGGCCTTTCCCCAGTGTGGATCCTCTGGTGGCAGATCAGGTGGGACCTCTGGCTGAAGCTCTTCCCGCATTCCCCGCACTCGTAGGGTCTCTCCCCAGTGTGGATCTTTTGGTGGATGATCAGTTTGGACTTCTGGTTGAAGCCCTTCCCACATTCCCCACACTTGTATGGCCTTTCCTCAGCGTGGATATGCTGGTGGCGGATCAAGTGGGAGCTCTGGTTGAAGCTCTTCCCACATTGTTCACACTGGTAGGGCCGTTCCCTGGTGTGGATCCTCAGGTGGCGGATCAGGCTGGAGCTGTGGCTGAAGCTCATCCCACATTCCCTACACTCATAGGGCCTCTCCCCAGTGTGGATCCTCTGGTGGCAGATCAGGTGGTATCTCTGGCTGAAGCTCTTCCCGCATTCCCCACACTCGTAGGGCCTCTCCCAGTGTGGATGCGCCGGTGGGTCACAAGGGTGGAGTTGTGCTTGAAGCCCTTCCCACATTCCCCACACTTGTAGGGCTGTTCCCCAGTTTGGATCACCTGGTTCTGGATCAGCTGGGAGCTCTGGCTGAAGCTCTGTCCATCTTCCCGGCACAGTGGTCTTCTTTTCCAAGATCCCTGGGATGGGTTTGGAACCTCCTCTTGCAGGATCTCTGGGGCTTTTTCTTCCCATTGAATTCTGCACCATGGAGCCGCTCAAAATGGCCTCTTCCACAAGATTCTGCCCTCGGGATTTGTCCTCCCGGTCTCCATCCTCAGCTCCTTGTCTGGGGAGGAAGACAAGGAGAGGATGGGATTTGACTCCGTGCCAGAGAAGGGAAGGACATCCCATTGCATTCCTGGCAGGACGGCGTTGGCAGCAGGGTTGTCCTGCAGCCAGGGGCCATGCTGGGCTGGGAGATGGAGCAGGAGAGAGGGGGAAAGGGGCACTGACTTCCTCCTCACCTGCCTGCCTGTCCTGGAGCATCTTCCTCACAGCCTAACTAAAAAATTAAAACTTAAACTAAAAACAGTAGTAAAATAAAAAAAATGCTGACAGAGTCAGAATACAACCTGACACCCAGTTATTCAGGGTGTTGCTTGCAGTGCAATCAAATCGTGGCTGCAGTCCTCCTGGAGTGACAGGTGTGGTTTTGTTGAAGCAGTGCTCCTGTAGAAGGGTGTAGTTTTCCTCTGAAGGTCCAGTGGCGGTGTAGGTGGGTCTGGTCTTCCTCTGGGAATCCAGTGGAAACTGGCTGGTCCTGGTGCTTTAAATCTCAGCTTATATCCAGGTGGGAATGCTTGGCTCCTCCCTCTGGGTGGAGCATCTCACAATGGGATGATGTAATTTTATCAGTCATGCAGTGAGAGGCAATGGCCCATTAACAGAAGATATCTCCCTGGAGGAGGATGGGTCATGGAAGAGATAAAGAACACTGCCCCATTTGGTTTTAACAGCTGGGCCATTAACAAAGATATTGCCCTGGAGTTATGAGAAATGGGTCATGGAACAGTTTTTACTTGGATCTCCAGCTGGTTTGTTTTCAAACTAGCACACTGGGAGAAGTGGGACCACGCTGGGAAACTACTGTGAGAAGTTGGAGTGACTGGTCTACATTGTGGGCGACTGGGCAGGACTGGGAGCATGCAGGGAGGGACTGGCATCATCTGTGGAGTGACTGGGACTATACTAGGGCAACTGGGAGAACGGGAACACACGGGAGGAAATGGGAGCAACTGGGAGCAACTGGGACCATGCTGGGGCAAACTGCATCATAATGGGAATGACTGGCTGTGACTGGGCTCCTACTGGGAGTGCTGACAAACTGAAAGCACACAGGGTGGGGGCAACTATGCTGATACTAGAAGCAGCCTCTTCTGGCACCAGGACCACTGAACCCCTTTCCAGTGAGATATGAACTTCAAAGGAATTCAGGGTTTTAGAAAAGTTAAGGTTTTAGCTACAGAAGCTTTGCCTGAATTAGTTAAAGTAGATAGATAGATAGGCTGTGCAGGAATAATTAGGAGTCAATGGTTAGTTGAAAGGAAATCAATCTAAAATAGCTATCCCAGATCTGAATAACTAATTGCTTGTCATTTTTGTATTTGTTTAGCTGTGTTTATAATGAGAAACAGAAGAAACTGGTAAATAGATCTAAGAAACAGACAACTGTAAATCTTCTAACATCCCATTGAAACAGTCATGGAAACAGGAAACTGAGTTCTACCAGGTTCCATTTGTCTTGTTATCCATCGAAAAGGTGTAGAAAGTTTAGAATGAGGAAGACTCTCCTTGCTTCCTCTTTTATGATCCTCCCCATAAAAGAGACCACTGACCTAATTCAAAGAACAAACTATGCATGCTTAATGGCTTTTATCTAATTATAATACAAAGCGGAGGATGCCAGCATTAGTGTTATGAATATGTATTAGCATTTTGGGTATTCAACGCGTATGTAAATAAATAGAGTCTGTAATCACTTGTAACTTTGCAGTGCATATTAGGGAGCGACCCCACGTAGCTGCCCGGCATTGCATTAAACTTACCCTTTCTGACTCTAACTGTTAGAGAGTCTTTTGTCCGTCACAGTTGGATATTGATATTAGATCAATATCCATATTTAATAAATCACCCATCATCCCGCCCCTCCAGCCCTAGCACCCCTCGCTGGGTCCCAGCAATCCCAGGTGTCCTCCACTCTTGGGGTCCTTGCTTTGGGGTTCTGGGGTCTCCTCTCTCAGGGTCCGCTTAGGGAAACTGCAGCTTTCCTGAGGCTCCCCAAACCTGGTGTCACTGCCCCCCACCAGTCCCGTGCGGTCTCCACATGGCACCGGCAGAGCTCGGAGGGCCCGGCCGGGGAAGCCCAACCCCCCTGTGTGGGCACCCACATCCGCCCGCCCCCTGCCACGGCTCTGCCACCACCGCCACTGGGACCCCCAAAAACACCCCCCAAGGACCCCCCGATGTCCCCCGAGGGGCATCTGCAGCTGGGCTTTGGAGCCCTGCAAACTCCAAATATCTCCCCTGAAACAAGGCAGAAAAGAACTTTATAACAACAGTTGTTGGAGTAGTATGTATTTTTAATGACATTGAGGTGCATGGGGATTAACTTCACTAAAGACATGCATGAACATTAGACAGCTTGCCTCTCTTATTTTTCTTTGAGGTCTTACATATGCATGGCATTGCACAATCTGCCTATACATATTTATTCTCTGGCCTCACTCATCCTCACTTCCTATGGTAATTAACTCCTCTTGGTACATCCTCTTGGGCATGCTTAGTTCCATGGTGGTCTCCAAGGGTCTCTAGAAGATGAAAGAAATGGAGTTTCCTCAGTGAACTCTTCACCTTTTTTCTTGTGCGTGCTTTGGTCCTTTGGCACTTTTTCAAGGCAAGACATCAGTTTCTGCGGAGTCTGTTTTTTTCTCTTTATTTGCATTTTTTTCTTTGTTATCTTGTTATGTTTAGGTTAGTCTTTCTGTTATCACTGAGGGTCCTGGATGTTTGTACTGCTTTAAAATATTAACAGGCACAGCACTCGATATTCACTAAAGGCCTTCTAAAATGTACAATACATTCTAAAATACAGTGTATGCCCTTTGTTTGCTATAAAGATTAGCTAGAATTTTCAAGCCTCTGTCTCATGCCCTCCCTTTTCTATAGACCCAGTAAATGCTCTTACTACTACTGGGGCTTCGCTCTAGTGTTAACTCACTATCTTAATAACTCTCTTTTAACATTATCCTAGGTGTTTTAGATAATGAGGGTTAAAATTGCCACTCAATTTAACATCCTCTAGTTCTATATGAGTACTAAATAGACATTATTAAATTTATACTAAATAATATCAGCAAAATAATGATGGGGTGACATAGGGTGTTGAAGATTCTAGTTGCATCTATCTAAAGAGTGCATCCAACAAGAGTTGTGGCTTGTGTCTTGCTTTACTTTTTGTAGAACTCTCCTTATTTCTTTTGTATCATGTTGACAGTTACTAAGGTATTTTGTCTATTGTCTTGAATTGTTTTACAATTTTGTTCAAGTCTTCATGCTTTATTAATTGCTTTACTAGCGTTAGGTTTATTCTAATAAGAGTGGCTAACAATTAGTGATAGGTTTTATAATTAGACTTGATTAACTGGTGGGATATAACTGACACTAAATATGAAAAGTTGTACCTGACAATCTTAACAAAATTATAGATACAGAAATTAGAATGATTTTTAGCAGGTAAGGATATATTATTTCTATCTTGTCCTAGGTTACAGTGTAAGATGTGCCCAAAGTATGTATTCTATCACCATCTACATGAGCTGTTGAAGCTAGGTTGGGCAGGTTTCCCTTGCCCCCTCCCTCCAGACTATGTTCTGTTAATGGCCCATCAATGCCCTGCTGCATGACTCATAGATAACTCCCTCCAGGAGCTATCTCTGTTCAATGGGCAATCAAGGCCCCATTGCAAGACTGATAAAATGATATCAGCCCATTGTGAGATGCTGTGCCCAGGGGGAGGAGCCAAGCATTCCCACCTGGATAGAATCTGGGATTTGGGACAGCACGGCAGCCTTACCCACTGGATTCCCAGAGGACAAGAGCTACCAGACCTTTCTGTGGGAACACTGCTTCAACCAGACCACTTCATCTGGACTGCTACCACCACCACAGGGAATCAGATTGTATTCTGACTCTGTCAGCGATCTTTTGTACTATTGCATTTGTTTTGATTCATTTCATTTCATTTCATTTCATTTCATTTCATTTCATTTCACTTTTTTTTTTCTCTCCTATTAAATTGTTTTTCTGATTTGGATACATTTCACTTTTTTTTTTCTCTCCTATGAAATTGTTTTTCTGACTTGGAGTCTCTCAATGGTTTTGCTATCAAGCCAGCACACCCAGTCACTCCCTGTTGCTCTCAGTGTGTTCCCAGTGTGATATATGTCCTAAAGTTAATTCGAGTTTGTAATATGTTTGTATTGTAATACACCCATATAAAATATAAGTTCTATATCTACTCAAATATATTGTAAGAAAACTGAGACAGAAGTCACACGGAGAGGGTACGAGGTATTTCCTGCTGGCTGCACAGTACACAAAAAGGGACACAAGAAACTATGCCGAGAATTACACCAAAAGGGTCACGGGGATACCTCTGCCGGGAAACATTAAGAAAAACACAAAGACAACAGAAAAAGGAGATGAGCAGCCCGGGAACCGAATGATCACATCAGATCAGTATCTCATCCGTCTCCTCCGGACATTACCATCTCTACGCCACACCTGGGCTTGATGATTAAGGACATTGTTTGCCCAGGAAAAACTATTCAGAACACCAGAACCCGAACATGAATATTTAATGAAGTTGCCGCGGACGGGGAAAACATCAGAGCCCGGATTTTTCTCAGCGATCCAGTGTATAAAAAGGGCAGTTTCAAGCCAGAAATGTGAACTTGGGGGTGGCATACTGGCAAAGTGTGTTACCAGGTTCAACCCAGCACCGATCCCGGGCTCGACGCTGTCCTTTTAATTGTGGCTGTCCAGGATTGTCATTTTGTCTCTCAATAAAATTCTAAATTTGGATTTCTAAAATTTGGTCTATTGTATTTATAACAATTCTGGTGACCCTGACGTGATTGGCGTGATATTGGGACCCTCGGACCCCTGTCTCTGACCAGGAGGCGCCCTGCTGAATTCAGCGGCCTGGCAGAGTCGGCGGTGCCGTGTGGAGCCGATCGGCCACACAATGAACTTAAAACGAAAAGCCACACTTAAAAGGGACTTAGGCGAGGTAAGAGCTCTAAGGGAACTCAAGGGGGGTCTGGGGAACAGAACCTCCAGAGCCGCGGCGAAGAAGATAAACTCGTAAAAATCTACTTGCACAAAGAGCCCATGCAGGAAGAGGATCGTAAGTATTGCGTCGTTGAGTGGGAGTGACCGAGCGTGTGAGTGAGACGTGATTTCATCACGAGGCGAGTGGGGACCCCAAAATCGCAGTTCCACTTCCCCCCGAGGGGCGTGGTCGGTTGCGGGGGAAGCGAAAGTTTCGGGAGTAAAAACACCCACCTCACACGTCAAGCCCAGAAACTCGGGGAGTTTCAGAGGGGGGATCGGTCACAGGAAGGCTGAAAGGGAAGGGTACGTCCTCACGGGAGTTCCAGGACTGGTAAACCTTTCAGCCTCGGACCAGGAACGGTCCAGGGAGAGAGTAGGAGAACAGAGCTCGTAATCAGCAGGAAAACCCTGCGAGGGATCGATCACCCTTAAAGGGCCAGTAACTGGTGAACTGACACTATGGGACAAGGGAAAAGTAAACCCAAAGAAAAGGTCACAGGGAAGTCCAAGAAGGGAACTGTTACAGGTATCCCTGAAATCCCAATTGAAAGTCCTTTGGGGTGGATGTTAGAACATTGGGAGGAATGTTCTGTAAGAAAAAGGAGGTCTAAGAAACAAATGATACACTACTGTATCGAAGTATAGGGAGGAGTTGAAGTGCGGGATCATGTAATATGGCCTGTCTTCGGAACATTTGAGAAATGGATTTGTACGGCTTTAGTGAATTATGTGAAGAAAGGAGGGAGTAAGGAGGAACATGAGTATGCACAAATCTGGGGAAAAATCGATGCTAGGCTTTTGCCAGTAAAACTAAGGGGTCCTGGGACCACTTCGGGTGATAGATGGGAACCTTTAGATAACCTTCCCCCACCTTACCTTGTACCTTCACCCCCTCCCCTTCCAAACCAGGGAAATCCACAGGACCCCGTGGGAGCGGGGTTCCCCTTGGGACAAGGGACCCCCGGCCCCGCGCCACTACCCTCCGCCCCTCCTCTGGAGCCACAGCCCCCACAAGCAGTGGCTTCGTTCCCACCGGCCGGACTTCCTCCTCCACTGGAACCCGTGCCAGCTCCCCGACCGTCCTGGGGAGTGCCACAAGCTCCCCAGACCCCGACCCCTCTCCTCGATGCCCAGCCGCTTGAGTTAGACTTAGCGGCGTTTCTCAGCCCTGCAACCCCGCTCCGCCAGTTTCATTAGAAACTAAGCACACTCCCTCCGCTTGGAGGACTAGGACAGTTAAAAAGATTGAACGAGGTAGAGAGTGAAGGTGAAAGTGAAAAAGCTAACCTCTTCCCTTTAAGGGAAGTGCCCACAGCCCCGGGTATTATTGGGTATGTGAATGTCCCGATTAATACCAGCGATGTAAGAGCCTTTAAGAAAGAAATGGGAAAACTTATGGATGACCCCTTAGGAGTGTCTGAATGGTTAGATGAGTTTTTGGGAACCAGTATTTACTCATATGAGGATCTCACAGCAATCTTAAAGTCTTTATTCAATATTGAGGAGAGAGAGATGATAAGACAAGCGGGGATGCGGGAGTGGGAACGGCGGAACCCTCAAAGTACTCCTAGGGATCAAAAGTGGCCAAGCCAGGATCCTCGGTGGAATGCACAGACTGAGGAGGGTAGAAGGATTTGATTGATATGAGGAATATAATAATCCAAGGAATTAGGGAGGTGGTACCTCGGGGACAGAATCTGAGCAAGGTATTCGGGGAATGTCAAGGAAAAGAGGAGACCTCTATGGAATGGTTGGAGAGATTAAGATAAAGTCTCCAAGTATACTCTGGGACAGATCCTGATTCTCTGGTGGGGGAGGTGCTGCTGAAAACCCAATTCATGGTTAAATCATGGGAGGACATACGGAAGAAATTAGAGAAAAATCGAAGGGTGGCAGGAGAAGGGATTGCAGGAATTATTAAGGGAAGCTCAGAAAATATGCATGAGGAGGGATGAGGAGAAACAGAAGGCACAGGCTAGGGTACTGGTGGCAGCCCTGAGAGAAGCCCAAAAACAGGATCGTCCCCAAAAACACAGGAAAAACCCTGAGGAGGGGACCCTCGAAAGGACCAGTCCGTCCGCAAAAAGGGACCCCTGGGAATCAGGAGGAGGGACCAGAGTGTTTCTATTGTAAGAAAAAGAGGCACATAGAGGGATTGCAAGAAAAGAATCCAAGATGAGAAAATATTTAAGGAGGATTAGGGATGTCGGGGGCTCTTCATTTTAGGGTCCTTAACATCAAGGGAGCCCTTGATAACCCTTAAAATTGGACCCAAAGGAACAAAAATGGATTTTTTAGTAGACTCTGGAGCTGAAAAAAGTACTTTTAAACAGTTGCCTCCAGGGTGCAAGGTGGGTAAAGAGTTTATGGTGGTCATGGGGGCTAAGGGAGAGCCTTTTAGGGTTTCCATAGTAAAGGATGTAGAAATTGAAGCAGAAAATAAAGTTGGTTTAGGGGATATGTTGTTGATAGAAGAAGCTGATTATAACCTGTTGGGCAGAGATCTGATGGTTGCATTACGTATTAACTTAATATTTTTCTTGATTGATTTTATTTTTGTTTTTCTTTCTTTGCTTGTTTGTTTGGGTTGGGTTTGTTATTTCTTTTGGTAGGTTGTTTTTGTTTTTCTTTGTGTTTGTTCTTTAATGAACTCACTCTGGGCAGAGCTCTGTCCTCTATGTGCCACTTGCCTGTGGCACTGTGGAGGTGGCCAGGGGGACCTTCCCCGAGCTGTGTGCACAGCAATGCACATCAGCCCAGGCCGGGGGTGCTCAGTGCCCGCTCAGTTTTGCTGTCTGGCTGTGGCTCTGGACGCTTCCCTTGGAGCGTCTCCAGGCAGGGAACGTTGGAGCTGTCCCCACCATGGTGTCACAGAGAGGGGAACGCTGGGGCTGTGCCGCTCCTGCCCCGGCCCCAAGAGCTCTGCCAGCGCCTGGAGGAGACACAAAGGCTGAGCCCAAGGGTGAGAACTGCAGAAGGGGCTGAGCTGGGAGGGAGGCAGGGATCATGGAGTCCAGGCCCTGGCCCTGCACAGACAGCCCAAGAGTGGCAGCCTGGGCATTCCCAGGAGCAGTGTCCAAAGGCTCCTGGAGCTGCAGCAGCCTCACAGCTGTGACCATTCCCTGGGGAGCCTGGTGAGTGGTCAAGGCCCCTGTAGGGGAAGAAGCTTTTGCTGGTCTCCAGCCCGCAGCTGGCCTGGCCCAGCCCCAGCTGTTCCCTGGGGTGCATTCCCTGCTGGCCCCGGGCAGAAGTCTCAGCTGCCCCTGCTGCTGTCCCTGGGCAGGAGGCGCAGCCCCGGGGAGCTCTGAGCTCCGTCTGCTGCTGGGCTGCGGCCGAAGCGAGCCAGTGCCGGCAGAGCTCTGGGGAAAGGTCCCGGCCCTGGCTTGGGGCTGGGCCAGAGCCCAGGGAGCAAATCAACTTGCAGCTGCTGCCCCAGAGCAGGGAAGAGCAGGAATTGCTGGCTGGGAGAGACTCTTGCCAAGGGCCTGCAGCGCCAGGACACAGGCCATGGCTGGACGCTGCTTGGGGCCAGGGTGAGCTGGGATGTGGGGATGGACTTGTTCCCTGGGAGGGCGGTGGGGCCCTGGCACAGAGTGGGAGGAAAAGCTGCAGCTGCCCTGGAATGGCTGGAAGTGTGCAAGGGCTGGTTGGAGGGGACTTCCTGCCCAGAAGGAATGGGATGGGATGGGATGGGATGGGATGGGATGGGATGGGATGGGATGGGATGGGATGGGATGGGATGGGATGGGATGGGATGGGATGGGATGGGGCAGTGTAATGTGGGGATTGCAGTGTGGGGGTGGCAGGAAAGTTGGGAGGGGTAGGGATTGCAGTGGGGGGATGGGGTGGTTTGGGCTCATGGAGTAGGGGAGCAGAGAGGGAAATCAAGAAGCAGTTTTTAAAGGCTGCTGGTGCTTTTAGGAATTTTGGGGCCTGAAAGTGACTTGTGGGAGGTTGCTGTGAAATTGGGAAGGCTGAGTTTTAAGTGCTGTGCTGTGCAGGGCTGAGGTGGAGTGGCAGTGATTTTGGGAGGGTAAGGGCACCTGCTCCCAAGAAAGAAGGAAAGAAAGAAATGAGAGAGAAAGAAGGAAAGGAGGAAGGAAAAAGGAGGGAAAGAAGGAAGAGTTTTAAATTAAGTTCTATATGTCTAATTTAATAAGCAGCAAAGTTGAATTTAGCAGCAATGCAATTTTATTTAAGTAGGATTTTATAATCAAGCATATACAAAAATTCAGCAGTGATTAATTAAAGATAAGTACTGTTTGGCTAAAGGTTCTTAGCTGAGGTTGTCAAATCCCAGTCTCTATACTGCTGTTTGAATTGTTCATACAGCTTATCCATTTCCTTTAATTCTTTCCCTATGGCTTTTTTACATATTTTTTTTTGTTTATTTTTGTTTTTCTTCTTTTTTCCTTAGTGCTATACCTCCTATACCTATACTTGGATCATTTCATTCTCACCTTTCTCAAAACAAAAAAAAAAAAGTTTCATATTGAGGATAGATTTGATCACTATAAGGATAAGGAGCTCATCCATTAAATCCTAAATTTTTCCCTACCCAATCCATTTTTCTATTTTTAACACAAACATCTATAAAATTGCTGCACTCGTAGCAGGCAGCTAACATGTGGAAGTGCCACAAATACAATTCCATCTTGTCTTTGACCCACATGGAGTGATGGCATTTATTACAGGGATCAGCATTATTGGGACTTTGTTTTTCCATAGATTGTTCTCTCATTGCCCACTCTTGTGCAGCTTGTTTTATTATTGTTTGTTCCTGCATTGCTCATTCCCTTCTCTCATGGACTCTGTCCAGAGTGGCTCCATAGTTTTGGCCAGTTGCCAAGGGCATCACGACAAACACAGTGAAAATAATCCTCAGGAGTTTTGACTTTCTACCGTCATCAAGGCTCTTTGGGTTGCAGCCAAGGGCCAAGATGTCAGGATTCTTGGCAGCAAAGTTTATATCCTGGGATCTAGTCACTGGTGCTTTGGTCTCACTGGTACCCTTGGCCTCATGTTTGTTTCAAGGATGGCACAGATTACTCACAGTTCTCGCAGCACTGCCCTCTCTCTCTCTCTCTGGGTTAGTCAGCTACTTCTTCTTTTAGTCTAAACCAAAAGCTCTGAGATGTGCCAACCACAATAAGATTTGCTTTTTCACTACTTCATTAACAACCTGATTTGTTGGTAACTTTTTGCTCCAAAGTTGGGGATTATTATTAAGTTTTCATCACCAATAGGCACATTCACAATGCCAATTCACATAAGAAATGTGTCTATAGCGTGGAACAAAATTCCTTCTCCACAGAACTGTTAATTATGATACAGTGGTCTATAATATTATGAATTGTTTGCTCTCTTACCCTCTCAAAAGCTAATATAGTAAAAACTCATTGGTCTAAATTTTCTATTAATTGAACGCTGCATAAAAGTTCCATCTTCATATCTCAAAGTGTTCCAAAAAAAATCACTGAAAAAGCTTTTTAAATTAAGTGTTCACGCATGCAATCCAAGCAAGTTAAACAAATCAATTGTCTTTCTCTCTCTTCGCTCTTGTTATTCTCCACCACAAATTAGGCAAAGCGCACAAAAAACCAAACCCATGGGCGACACTCTAAGCCATGCTTAGTACACTCCCAGTGTGTTACTTGTTCTTGGACTCTTTTAGTAACAGGTGTTTCCAGTCTCTTGTTCTGGAATTGTAGTTCCTCAATGAAATCTGTTATGTTAGTGCTCAGGGCCTCTTAAAAGATTTTCAATTGTTCAGGCTGTTCCCATTGATCAAGGAAGTGTCTAATCCCTTCCCACCGGCATTGTTCTGCCTCTGAACTCATGGAGTTGCCGTCAACAGCCAATCCAGAATGCCAATTTTTCTAATAAATTAAAGTTAGTTGCAATTACAAACACAAACTTTAATTGTTAACTATCAAAGGAGTTTTATAACTGAACAGGTTAAGCAAGACAATTTATCTTTTTCTGTTGTTTCTGGGAATCCTACTGTATCCACATCTTACTTTTATTATCCTTTGTTGCTCCTGCAGTGTTCTCAAAGCCACTAATCGTTCCATGTGATACGCTAAATAAATCAATGCTCTTTGTACTTGATCTTCTATTATATAAGTATCAATGTTGATCTGTGCTAAAACCCATTTGTGCATTCTAAAGTCTCGCTCTACTCTACTAAAACATCATATACAATTAATCATAAAAGCTGCATCTCTTTGGTCCCAAGGTACAGTTGTTCTGTGCCAATGTCTTTGTCTCAGCCACTTCATGGTCACTGCTTTACACCGCTCACACTGATGACCGTGTTTGCAGCAACCTTGCTGAAACATGGAAACTTCTCTCTGCGGGATGGCAGCTTCTGACCTTTCTGTACTAAGGATATCTTGAATATCCTGGGGCTGGTTATTCTTTCAATATGTGGGTGGCACACCAAATGTATTGCAGCATTATGTGAAACCACAGCGAAAACGATTTTCCGTATGAGCTATAGCCTCTGGGCACCAAATGCTCTCTTCAGCCATGTCGGGGATTAATTCAAATTTTACTTAAACTGTATTTTGGACTTCAATAAAATGGTTTAATCAAATTTAAGTCTTTTTTAATTTTACTTTCAGGTCTCCTGTGTCTAAATAATTTTCCAGTCTTTATTGTGTATAGGTCCTTTTACCCTTGAAGCATGAGTCTAGCCTTTTTCTGCCATTCAAACTGTGGTTTTGTCAGGAGAATCCATTGTCCCTCTTTTAGACTTGCTCCTAGGTTTTTCATGGCTTCTACTTCTGCTAAAGAAAAGTATGGTGTTTGATTTGTGTCCTGCTTCCTGAAAAGTCATAATTACATTGCTTTTTCCCTCAGGGCAGCTTTCTTAGCTTCATCATCACCCAAATTGTTTCTTTTTTTTAATGTCTCTCCCCTCTGGTGGCCTTTCACATGAACCACTGCTTTTTTTGACTCTTCAAAGCTTTAAAATTTGATTATCAATCCTTGGTGCACTAATCCTTTTCTTTGAGTGTTTATAAGTCCCCTTTCTTTCCAAATTTTTCTAAATGTGTGCACTACCCCAAAGGCATATTTTGAGTCGGTGTATATGGTCCCTTCTCGATCCTTTAATAACAGCAATGCACAGAATAATGCATAGAGTTCACAGGCTTGTGCTGACCAGGACGGGCTAAGGGGACCAGATTCTTTTACTTCCAGTTTTCTCCACGAATTATGGCATACCCAGATTTCCTTCTTCCTTCTGCCACTCAGGATGATCATCTATAAATAATTTTTCTCCTGTTTTAATTCTTGTTCTCTCAAAGGGCATATTTTGTTTGTAAATCTATGACCTCTGTGCAATCATGTATTAATTCTTCCCCTGGGTCTCCATAAAGGAACTGATGGGGCTTTGTATATTTGTCACTCTCAGCTCTAATTCAGAGGAGGCTATCAAGATAGCCTCATATTTTAATATTCTGCTATCTTAACCATGTTTTGGCCTCTTTAGCAAGGATTCCCTAATTATGGGGTGTGTACACTTCCAGTGGTGCCCCAAAGTTACTTTTCGGGCTTCTTCTACTAACACAGCAGTGACTACCAGAGCTTGCAGGCATGTTGGCCAACTCTTACTAACTGGATCCAATCATTTGGAATAATATCCTACTGGCTTTGGCTTCCTGCCCAACCTTGTGTCATACTTCATAAGCCGTTTGATCAACTGTATTAAAAATAATTGAAAAGGCTTGTCTAAATTGGGAAGACTCAGTACAGGAGCTTGCAGTAGGGCTTTCAACTTGCTCAAATTTTCCTGATCCCTTTCAGTCCATTTCAACAATTGGTAGTTAATTTCTCATATAGAAATTTTACTTTTCTACTAAACCCTTCTATCTACTGCCTACAATAACCCAAAGACTCAAAACAGCTTTATTCTCTTTTAGACTTTGGGGGTCCCATGTTCAATATTCCTAAAACCCTTTCAGGGTCTAGCTTTTTCTTTTGCTTACTAATCCAATGACCTAAACACCACACTTCTGACTCTACAAACTGCAATTTTGACTTTGATATCTTCAGCCCTTTTCTCCCAGAAAATTTAGAAGCTTAATAGTACCCTTTCTAGTTTCCTCTTCAGTTTCTCTTGCTACTAACAAATCATCTACATACTGTAGCAGCTTAATTCCTTTGGGTAACTCAAAGGACTTCCAAAGATTTTCTAACGCCCTCCCAAAAAGATTGGTGCCTCTGTAAAACCTTGTGGTAGCACCGTTCACCTTAATTGCTCTCTCCTACCTGTACCTGGGTCCTCCTACTCAAAGGCAATCCCTACTGCCCTCATCCAGAGGGCAAGTTCAAAAGGCATCCTTTAAATCCACGACACTGTACCAAATGTAATTAGGAGGTATCTGGCTTAGCCTCCTGGACAGCGGGTAATGGTTCTTTGATTTACCGCTCTGAGATCCTGACTAGTCGGTAGCTACCATCAGGCTTCTTTACCGGCAGGATGGGGGTATGATGTGGTGACACACAGGACTCCAACACCCCCTGATGTACTCAATTCTCAACGACCGGTTTCAATCCCTTCCGACCTTCCAGTGATATCGGATATTGTTTTACTCGAATGGGGATTTCTGGGTTCTGTATTTCAACGCTAATGGGCTGAATGTTTAATTTTCCTACTTCACCAGTATACCACACAGTGTCGCTAATCTGAAATTATCTTCTTCAGTTAAAGAATAGATTTAATTTTCTTCACAGGGTGTTATTTTAATCCTCAAGGCTATTATTAAGTCCCTTCCTAATAAATTATTATCAGCTTCTGGTATTAATAACAAATCATTCAGTCCAAATTTTTATATCCGTTCAATCTGCACATTTTTAATTACAGGAACCTGAAAACCTTCTCCTTTAACCCCAATTACTGGGACATGTTCAGACTTACTTCACATCCTTGTGGTAGTTTTCTTACTGTGGACCTACTAGCTTCTGTGTCCACCAAAAATGTGATTTCTTATTTTGAGGACCTATTTTCAGTTTTATCAAGGGCTCTTCTAGGTGTTCAGTCCTCATTAAATAGAGCTCCTGACCCCCTAGTTCTTGAAACATTTTCTCATCTTGCTGCCTCTTTCTACAGAATTTTTGTAGATGCCTTTTTGTGGCAATAAAAACAAGTGGGTCCTGTACCCTGGAGGTAGGACAAGAAGTTTGTAGTGTCCTTTCTGGTGACAGGAAAAACACGTGGATCTCGTATCCCCAGAGGTGGGACCTGCCTTTTTCTGTTGTTTGTTCTTTCCTGAGCTTCTCTGTATTCATGGTTGTCTGTGTTTCCTTGACTGCTGCCATTAAAATCTGTGTTTTGTCTTTTGCCTCTCCTCATCTCTTCTCACACACACTTTCTGTGCTTCTCTTAACAATTCCTGAAGCCCCTATCCTGCCAATTTTCTACTTTTTCCAGCTTCTTCCATGTCCCCCAGGCCTTAGCTACACATTGTGTTTTCAAAAGGACCTGTCCTGCTGCAGTTGGGTCTACACCTGAATATAACTGCAAGGCTTTCTTAGTCTTTCTAACCAGTCTGCCAGGGTTCATCCTTCCCTTGGTGCTCACTTAGAGCTTTCCCTATATTCTGCCCCTTGGGCACTGCTTCCCGGATTCCTCGGATAATCATCCACCAGAGATCACTCATATTCTGCCTGTGTCTTTCATTCTGATTATTCCAACCTGGATCTTGCATAGGCCATTTCTGATCCCTGGTCTGGCCCCTGACATTCTCTATCCCAAACCCTCATTCCTGAATGTCTAATCATTTCTCTTTCTTCCATGGTAAACAAGATTCCTAAGATAGACTGCAGTTCCACCCAGGTGTATATATTGGCCCCAAGAACTGATCTAATCTCTCTGCCACTCCAAGAGGATCCTCTAGCAGCCTGCCCATCTCCTTCTTAAACTCCCTAACATCCCCTGTGTTCAGGGGAACACTCACATCACCAATAGGTCTCTGTTCTGGGTTTGCCATTGGAACTTTTCTAAGCGGGTATAGTCCATCTTCCATTTTTGCTTCCCCATCCCCATCATCACTTCTCCCTGTCCCCACCTCTAGTTCTATGTGCTACTGGCCCTCCTGAATAGGGGTGTGTTTGCATTTACAGGAGGACCCTCGGGGGCTTGGGGTTGAACGGGCTGATTAGGTTGCCTATAAGGGGTGGGAGGTGATCTAATGGATCCTAGGGCTCGTGTCTGTCTTTTTGGCTGCTTCCTCTAGTTTGTAAAGGATAGAATGGAAAACTTGCTTCTGCCTTCAAGTGACAAATTCACCCTTTCCCCTGGGAAGCCACAGAGCAGCATATTCACTTTCTTCCTGATTAAATGGTCTTTTGAATTCACATACAAATTCAAAGCCTGGCAAATCCAATCTTCAAAGGTCCAAACTTTGGCCAATATAATTATCTTTCCATCATTTCCTTTGTCCATTCAAACATACATAATTAATCATTTTCTGCTTACTTTTTCCTCTTCAGGATTCCCATGCATCCCAGTATGTAACATCATCCCCAGTGGACTGTCCTGAGGGATGCTCCCCTTCTGAGAACCCCCCTCACAGTTCCCAGGTATACCAGGCTCTTGTGAATTTCCTTCATAATTCACAGCTCCTGGGTCTAAGGAGTTATTTTCCTTGGACCCATTTTTGGTGGCAACAAATAAGAAATCCCAGTACCAGGAGAATCTTGGTCTCCCTCCCTCATTTGTGGTTCAATCCTCTCACTATTATTCTGTTGCACTATCTTGTCTTTTGCCAACTGTTTGCCTCATGCTAATTCCAATCTTTCTCCCATCTGTCTTCCCTGACTATATCCTTCTAGCCACTTCCCCTTGCAATCCTCTCTTAGTCTCTACTAAAGTTACCAACTATTTTCTTCTCAAAGAAAATTGAACTTGACTCAATTGCTCCCCTCCTTATTCACCTCGCCCAGTGATCAGATCGCTCCCTTCTCCTCGAGGACCTTCCCCTGGGTTCTCGGGCGGGACCCTTCCTGCCAGTCCCTCCCAGGGAACCTCACTCATTCTCTCTTTTCACTTCCCTCCTTTCCCAGCGGTCTCCTTGTGGAGAGCAAAACGGTACTGGGAGGTTCACATTGCTTCAGGGGTCTGGGCTACCAGCCCCCATTTTAGATATTCTACACACACAAACATACAGCTGCCCCCTGCTCAACCCCGTGATACTTACACAGTCCATTTTCCCACAGTTCTTGTGCACAAGATTTTACAGGCACCTTTACCTTTAGCTGGCACTCCAATGGAGCTTTTATGGTGCCTCCTATTGCTGGCTTCTTTCTTATGCATTATCGTAATTGGAACTCCTTCTCCAAGGGAGCCTGGTCTAAGCTCGGGACCACCTTAAAAGAGCTGGTGGGGAGCTCTGTAGTGGTGTGGGATTTGGTTTTGGTTTTATTGTATGTGCTATTAATTTATGGTTCATTCTATGTATCCCGGTTTGTTCCCCAATGATCTTTCCCTACTCTTCTCCCCTCCAACCGTTATATGTCAATCCCCCTCTCCCCTCTCTGGGGTCTGCCTGTCATCTTGGGGCCTTCCCCTGGAGCTAGAAAGTTCTTCCAAGGGCATCGAGTGATAGGTCAGATCCAGGGGGGTTCCCTCCTCATCATTTATGTTTGGTTTATGAAAATATCATTCATCCGTGTGACCCCTCCCCAGTGATCCCTGATTTGCTCACCCACTGCCTCTTCTCCTGGTTCCACCCCCAGATAAAAGCTGCTGGCAAGCAGCCTGGGGGTCTCTGCCTAGGCAGTTACCTGGAGGTCAGGAGGTCCCACGCCGGGGCTCCAATTAAATCTTGTGACCCGTTCAGCAGAGTCTGCATTTCTATCTCCACCGTCGTTGCCTTGCACCACCTGTGCCTGCTGCCGAGGTCGTGTGGGATGCAAGGCCCCACAGGATCGGGTTAGCTGGCACGGCCAGCTGTCCGTACCTTTCCACACCACGGTGCCTGAGCTAGCCCGGGCGAGCGTGGAGACCATGCTTAAGGAACCGCAACATCCTTCTTTTATTTTCATTTCTTGCCTGATGTTAGCATTTGAATTGGAGTATTTTGGCAAAAGTTGGTCATTTTCAGTGCCCCTCATTTCAGCTCAGTCCATTTGGTCTCAATCATTCGGTTCCAAATATTCTCGGTTGTTTTCATTCGCACTGTTTCTCATCATATCTCCTTTCCTGAGCATTTGTTAGACTTTGTTCCCTGTTTTCAAGATTTCATTCCCTTTCCCGAAAGGAAGACTTTCCGAAGGGAATGAAATCTTGCCATTTCAATGAAGATTAATTGGGCAAGCTTCTGTCCCTTTCCTGTACTTCTTGTCATACTATCCATTTTGTGCTTTTCACATGCTTCCAAAATTTTTTTTTTTTCATTTTAAGTTGCATTTTGCATTCTTCTTTTTCCTTTCTCTCCTTCTTATTTCCATTTCTTGCCTGATTACAGCATTTGAATTGGAGCATGTTTGCAAGTATTTTTCCTTTTCATTGCCCCTCATTTCATATCAGTCTTTGGCCACAATCCTCCGGTTCCAAATTATCTCAGTTGATTTAATTCACATTCTTTTTCATCATATCTCCTTTCCTGAGCATTTGTTCTATTGGTTCCCTGATTCAATATTTCACTCCCTTTCCCTGAAGGATGACTTTCCTTTGGGAAAGGGATTGAAATATTGCAATTTCAATTAGGATTACTTGGTAAGCCTCTGTCCCTTTCCCTGCACTTCTTGTCATCACATTCATATTGTGATTAGCACGTTCTTTCAAATTTTCCCTTTTTCATTTTAAGCTTGCATTTCTTGGATTTCTTCTCATCTCCTTCTTTTATTTCCATTTCTTGGCGGATTGCAGCATTTGAATTGGTGTACATTTGGCAAGTGTTGGTCCTTTTCAGTGCCCCTCATTTCATCTCAGTCCATTTGGTCACAATCTCTCTGGTCCCAAATTTTCCTTTTTGCATTTATTTCATTGTTTCACACCATATCTCCTTACCTGAGCATTTGTTAATTTTTTTTCAGTTGCTTGCCCTGCACTTCCTATAATCCCGTTCACTTTTTGTTTTTCAGTGCTTTCAAAATTTTTCCCATTTTCATTTTAAGCTTGCATTTCTTTAATTTTTTTACCTCTCCCTTCTGTTTCATTTTCTTGCCTGATTGTAGCATTTGAATTGGCATATGTTTGGCAAGTGTTGGTCCTTTTCAGTGCCCTCATTTCAGCTCAGTCCATTTGGTCTCAATCACTCGGTTCCAAATATTCTCGGTTGTTTCATTTGCACTGTTCTCATGATATCTCCTTTCCTGAGCGTTTGTTAGACTTTGTTCCCTGTTTTCAAGATTTCATTCCCTTTCCTGAAAGGAAGACTTTCCAAAGGGAATGAAATCTTGCCATTTCAATGAAGATTAATTGGGCAAGCTTCTGTCCCTTTCCTGCACTTCTTGTCATATCATCCATTTTGTGATTTTCATGTGCTTTCAAATTTTTTCCTTTTTCGTTTTAAGTTTGCATTTCTTCCATTTCTTTCCTCTCCTTCATTTATTACCATTTCTTGCCTGATTACAGCACTTGAATTGGAGTACGTTTGGCAAGTATTGGTCCTTTTCAGTGCCCCTCATTTCATCTCAGTCCATTTGGTCGCAATCACTCCTGTTCCAAATTATTTCGGTTGTTTTCATTCGCACTGTTTCGCATCATATCTCCTTTCCTCATCATTTGTTAGACTTTGTTCTCTGTATTCAAGATTTCATTCTCCTTTCCCTTGCTTGGGAAAGGGAATGAAATCTTGCGATGTCAATGAAGATTAATTGGGCAAGCTTCCGTCCCTTTCCCTGCACATCTTGTCATCCCATTCACTTTTTGCTTTTCATGGGCTTGCAAAATTTTCCCTTTTTCATTTTAAGCTTGCATTTCTTCAATTTCATTTTCTCTCCATCCTTCCTTTATTTCCACTTCTCACCTGGTTGTAGCATTTGAATTTTGGCAAGTGTTGGTCCTTTTCAGTGCCCTTCATTTCATCTCAGTCCATATAGTCTAAATCACTCCCATTCCCAGTTTTCTCCTTTTTTTTACTTTGCACTGTTTCCAATCATATTTCTATTCCTGAGCGAATGCTCAACTTGTTCTCTATTTTCAAAATTTCAATGAGTGTTACTTGGAAAGCTTTCATCCTTTTCCTTGCACTTCTTGTCATCTCATTGGATTTTGGCTTCTCATGTGCTTTCAAAATTTTTTTATTTTCCATTTTAACCTTGCATTTCTTCAGTTTCTAATCTTCTCTTTCCATTATTTCAATTTCTTGCCCGATGTCAGAATTTGATTTGGAGTGACTTTGACAAGTGTTGGTCCTTTTCAGTGCCCCTCATTTTATCTCAGTCCATTTGGTCACAATCTCTCCCAAATTTTCTCGTTAGTTTTCATTTGCAGTTTCATTATATATAATTTCCTGAGCGTTTGTTTGACTTTGTTCTCTGTATTAAAGATTTCATTCCCTTTCATGAAGGGACGACTTTCCTCTCGGATACTGAATGAAATCTTGCGATTTCGATGAAGATTAATTGGGCAAGCTTCCGTCCCTTTCCCTGCACTTCTTGTCATCCCACCCCACTTTTTACTTTTTACGTTCTATGTGAATTTTCCTTTTTTCCTTTTACGCTTGCTTTTTTATCAATTTTTTCTGCTCTTTCTTTTATTTACCTTTCTTGCCTGATTTCAGCATTTGAATTGGAGTACTTTTGACAAGTGTTGGTTTTTTCAGTGCCTCTCATTTCATCTCAGTCCATTTTGTTTCAATTATTCTGGTTCCAAATTTTCCCATAGTTTTCATTCGCACTGCTTTGCAGCATAACTAATTTCCTGAGTGTTTATTAGACATTGTTCCCTGTTTTCAAGATTTCAGAGAAGTTAATTGGTCAAGCTTCTCTTCCTTTCCCTGTACTTCTTGTCATCCCATTCACTTATTCTTTTTACATGCTTTCTAAATACTCTCTTTTTCAATTTAAGTTTGAATATCTTCTAAATGTTTTCCTCTCCTTCCTTTTTTTCCATTTTTTGACTGATTGCAGAATTTGAATTGGTGTACATTTGGCAAGTGTTGGTCCTTTTCAGTGCCCCTCATTTCATCTCAGTCCATGTGGCCTCACTTATTTTGGTTCCAAATTTTGTCTGTTTTCATTCGCACTGTTTCTCATCATATCTCCTTTCCTGAGTTAGACTTTGTTTCCTATTTTAAAGATTTCAGAGAAAATACTTCCTTTCAGGAAAGGAAATGTAAACTTGCAATTTCAATGAAGATTAATTGGGCAAGCTTCCGTCTCTCTCCCTGCACTTCTTGTCAGCCCATTAACTTTTTGATGTTCACATGCTTTCAAATTTTTGATTTTTCAATTTAAAATTGCATTTCTTCAAGATATTTTCCCTTCCTTCCTTTATTTCTATTTCTAGCCTGATTACAGCGTTTGAATTGGAGAAATATTGGCAAGTGTTGGTCCATTTCACAGCCCGTCATTTTATCATCCCTACCTCTCCCAACTATCACAAAACCCTCACACTGCAATCCTCACTTTACACTACACCTTGCAATGCCCCACCCCCTCCCAGGGAACAAGTCCATCCCCACATCCCAGCTCACCCTGGCCCCAAGCAGTGTCCAGCCATGGCCTGTGTCCTGGCGCTGCAGGCCCTTGGCAAGAGTCTCTCCCAGCAGCAATTCCTGCTCTTCCCTGCTCTGGGGCAGCAGCTGCAAGTTGATTTGCTCCCTGGGCCATCAGCCCAGCCCCAAGCCAGGGCCAGGACCTTTCCCCAGAGCTCTGCCAGCACTGCAATGGTCACAGCTCTGAGGCTGCTGCAGCTCCAGGACCCTTTGGACACCGCTCCCGGGAATGCCCAGGCTGCCACTCTTGGGCTGTCTGTGCAGGGCCAGGGCCTGCACTCCATGATCCCGCTGCCTCCCTCCCAGCTCAGCCCCTTCTGCAGTTCTCACCCTTGGGCTCAGCCTTTGTGTCTCCTCCAGGCGCTGGCAGAGCTCTTGGGGCCGGGGCAGGAGCGGCACAGCCCCAGCGTTCCCCTCTCTGTGACACCACGGTGGGGACAGCTCCAACGTTCCCTGCCTGGAGACGCTCCAAGGGAAGCGTCCAGAGCCACAGCCAGACAGCAAAACTGAGCGGGCACTGAGCACCCCCGGCCTGGGCTGATGTGCATTGCTGTGCACACAGCTCGGGGAAGGTCCCCCTGGCCACCTCCACAGTGCCACAGGCAAGTGTCAGATGGAGTTACAGAGCTCTGCCCAGGGCTGACAGGGATAGTTTAAAAAAGAACAAATACAATCAAAAGTACTGAACTACAACCACCAAGAAAAAGATCACTCTGCCCCCAGCAGAGCTGCTCCCTCCGTCAGTACTTTCAGCTGCACTCACACACAGCACAGGAGACTGCAAGCAATGACCATTCATCAGACGCATGTCCTGCACAAGCAGCTTGAGGACAGCCTCGTGGAAGGACTCTTATCATCCCAATGGCAAAAAGTGCCCCTTGTCTGTCTTCTTTTTCTTCTTTCTTTCTTTCTTTCTTTCTTTCTTTCTTTCTTTCTTTCTTTCTTTCTTTCTTTCTTTCTTTTTTTCTTTCTTTCTTTCTTTCTTTCTTTCTTTCTTTCTTTCTTTCTTTCTTTCTCTTTTTCTTTCCTTCCTTTCCTTCCTTTCCTTCCTTCCCCTATTCTTTTCTTTCTTCCTTTCTTTCTTTCTTTTTTTTTTTTTTCCCTCTTCTTCTTTCTTTTCTTTCTTTTTTCCTTTTCTTTCTCTTTTCTTTTCTTTTCTTTCTTTTCTTTTCTTTTCTTTCTTTTTTTTTCTTTCTTTCTTCTTTTCTTTTCTTTTCTTTTCTTTCTTTTCTTTTCTTTTTTTCTTTCTTTTCTTTTCTTTTCTTTTCTTTTCTTTTCTTTTCTCTTTTCTTTCTTCTCTTTTTTCTTTTTCTTTTCTCTTTTCTTTCTTCTCTCTTTCTTCTTTTCTTTCTTTTCTTTTCTCTTTCTTTTCTTTTCTGTCTTTCTTTTCTTTTTTATTTTTTTTTTTCTTTTCTTTCTTATATTTCTTTCTTATATTTCTTTCTTTTCTTTTCTGTCATTCTTTTTTTCTTTCTTTTCTTTTCTTTCTTTCCTTTCTTTATAACTTATCTGTCATTCTTTTCTGTCTTTCTCACTTTTTTGTCCTTCTTTTTCTGTTTTTCTTTCTTTCTTTCTGTCTTTCTGTTTTTCTGTCTATCTTCTTCTTTCCTTTCTTCTGCCATTACCCTCCAAAACTCACAGCCACTCCATCTCAGCCCAGCTACAAAACTTCTACAAGCACCAGCACCCGCCCAAAACTGCCTCTTGCTTGCCCACCATCTACTCCAACACCCTGGAACATCCCATCCCCCCCATTTCCATCGATACCCCTCCACACTTTCAGAAAACCTCTCACACTGCAATCCCCACATTACACTGCTCCATGCCACACCACACCACACACACCACACCACACACACACACCACACCACACCACACCACACCACACCACACCACACCACACCACCACACACACATCCCATCCCTTCTGGCCACCAAGTCCCCTCCAACCAGCCCTTGCACACTTCCAGCCATTCCAGGGCAGCCACAGCTTTTCCTCCCACTCTGTGCCAGGGCCCCACCGCCCTCCCAGGGAACAAGTCCATCCCCACATCCCAGCTCACCTTGCCTCCGAGCAGCATCAAGACGTGTCCTGGTCCTGCAGGCCCTTGCCCAGAGTCTCTCCCAGCCACCACTGCCCCTGCTCTTCCCTGCTCTGGCCCACAAGCTGTAAGTTCATTTGCTCCCTGGGCCACTGGCCCAGCCCCAAGCCATGGCCAGGACCTTTCTCCAGAGCTCTGCAGCCACTGCAATGTTCACAGCTGTGAGGCTGCTGCAGCTCCAGGAGCCTTTGGACACGCTCCCGGGGATGCCCAGGCTGCCCTCTTGGTCTGTCTGTGCAGGGCAGGGACCTGCACTCCATGATCCTGCTGCCTCCCTCCCAGCTCAGCCTTTGTGTCTCCTCCAGGTGCTGCCAGTGCTCTTGAGGCCAGGCCAGGAGTGGCACAGCCCCAACATTCCCCTCTCTGGGACATCACCGTGCTGGCAGCTCCAACATTCCTGTCTCTGTGACACCATGGCTGGGGGCAGCTCAACATTCCATGCCTTGGAGACGCTCCAAGGGAAGCGTCCAGAGCCACACCCAGTCATCAAACTGACTGGCCATTGAGCACCCTGGACTTGGTGTAAGAGTCTGTCTGAAGTTCCCCTCATTTGCCTCACGATCGTCATAAGGACCCTGAGGACCCCACTGCAGTTCTGGCCTGCTCGAGGTGGATGCTTGCCATCGTCTGCAGGTGCATTTTCCTGTGTCACCACGCCACGGTACACTGGCTTTGAGCAGTGCAATGGCAGTTCTGTACCTGAAGATTGCACCTGCTGCGGTCCCTGCTTCATGACATAGCCTATGAATTTCCCCACCTCTTGGCCAAGGGAACTTTCTGGGGTAACTTTGGTGGTCCCCCACAGAAGATCCCTCATCTGCTCCACAACCACCGTGACAGATGGAGATCAAAGCCCCCTCCCAAGGACTGAGATTGAGACCTCTGTACAAAGCTCCTCTCAAGGACTGAGACATGAGACCCCTACAACCCCAGTACGGGGGGTGGGGCTGACTTAACCAAAGTGAGATGTTTGCTTGCACGTGTGGTAGTTGGACCAAGAAGATAATGGCTCTCGCTTACTGCTGAGAACATGGACTACCTGTTCTCCCTTGGTGGCTTCAATCAGTTTATTATTACCTGTCCCCCTGCAATGGAGGACTATAATAAAACCCCTGAGTAAACCAGAGATTTTGAGAGACTCTCCCTGACGTGACAGGCGGATCCATGACTGGAACACGAGGATTTTGTCTCGATGTTTCGTAGCTATATCCCCTCTTTCCTCTCTCTCTATCTCTTTCTCTCACTCTTAATCCCTCTATCACATTTGCTATGGGAAATCAATGAAAACTGCATTTGTTTTGACTCGTACTGAAATCCCCTCTGTGCTGTGTTTTGCACTCTGAGATCAGTAAACAAACCATTAGAACGCCTGCTTGTATGAGCAGATCGTAATAAGAGGCAGCAGGATCATGGAGTGCAGGCCCCTGCCCTGCACGGACAGCACAAAAGTGTCAGACTGGGCATCCTGTTGGAGTGATGTCCAAAGGCTCCTGGAGCTGTGGCCGCCTCAGAGCTGTGACCATTGCAGTGACTACAGAGCTCTGGGGAAAGGTCCTGGCCCTGGCTTGGGGCTGGGCCAGAGGCCCAGGGAGCAAATCAACTTGCAGCTGCTGCCCCAGAGCAGGGAAGAGCAGGAATTGCTGGCTGGGAGAGACTCTTGCCAAGGGCCTGCAGCACCAGGACACAGGCCATGGCTGGACACTGCTTGGGGCCAGGGTGAGCTGGGATGTGGGGATGGACTTGTTTCCCTGGGAGGGCGGTGGGGCCATAGCAAGGTGTAGTGTAAAGTGAGGATTGCAGTGTGAGGGGTTTTGTGGTAGTTGGGAGAGGGTAGGGATGATAAAATGACGGGCTTTGAAATGGACCAACACTTGCCAATATTTCTCCAATTCAAACGCTGTAATCAGGCTAGAAATAGAAATAAAGGAAGGAGGGGGAAAAGATCTTGAAGAAATGCAAGCTTGAATCAAAATCAAAAATCAAAAATCAAAAAATCAAAAAACTTTTGCATGTGAATATCAAAAATTGAATTGGCTGACAAGAAGTGCAGGGAGAGGGACAGAAGCTTGCCCAATTAATCTTCATTGAAATTGCAAGTTTACATTTCCTTTCCCAAAAGGAAGTCTTTTCCTCTGAAATCTTGAAAATAGGGGAACAAAGTCTAACTCAGGAAAGGAGATATGATGAGAAACAGTGAGAATGAAAACCAAGGAAATTTGGAACTGGAGTGAGTGAGGCCACATGGACTGAGCTTAAAATGAGCAGCAGTGAAAAGGACCAACACTTGACAAAAGTACTCCAATTCAAAAGCTGAAATCAGGCAAGAAATGGAAAAAAAGGGAAGGAGAGGAAAACACGTACAAGATATTCAAACTTAAATTGAAAAGGGGAATATTTTGAAAGCATGTGAAAAAAGAAAAGTGAATGGGATGACAAAAGTACAGGGAAAGGGTCAGGAGCTTGCACAAGTAATCTTCATTGAAAATCTTGAAAAAGAGAACAATGTTAAATAAATGCCTAGGAAATGAGATATGCTGCGAAGCAGTGTGAATGAAAACTATGGGAAAATTTGCAATCAGAATAATTGAAACCAAATGGACTGAGATGAAATGAGGGGCACTGAAAAGGACCAACACTTGGCAAAAGTACTCCAATTCAAATGCTGAAATCAGGCAAGAAAGGTAAAATAAAAGAAAGAGCAGAAATAAAATTGATAAAAAAGCAAGCTTAAAAGGAAAAAGGAAAATTCACATAGAACGTAAAAATTAAAAAGTGGGTGGGATGACAAGAAGTGCAGGGAAAGGGACAGAAGCTTGACCAATTAATCTTCATCGAAATCGCCAGATTTCATTTGGTATCCGAGAGGAAAGTCGTCCCTTCATGAAAGCAATGAAATCTTTAATACAGAGAACAAAGTCAAACAAACACTCAGGAAATGATATATAATGAAACTGCAAATGAAAACTAATGAGAAATCTGGGATCGGAGAGATTGTGACCAAATGGACTGAGATAAAATGAGGGGCACTGAAAAGGACCAACACTTGCCAAAAGTACTCCAATTCAAAAGCTGCAACCAGGTGAGAAGTGGAAATAAAGGAAGGATGGAGAGAAAATGAAAATTGAAGAAATGCAAGCTTAAAATGAAAAAGGGAAAATTATGAAACCACGTGAAAAGCAAAAAGTGAATGGGATGACAAGATGTGCAGGGAAAGGGACGGAAGCTTGCCCAATTAATCTTCATTGACATTGCAAGATTTCATTCCCTTTCCCAAAAGCAAGGTCTACCTTTCAGTAAAGGAGAATGAAATCTTGAATACAGAGAACAAAGTCTAACAAAAGATGAGGAAAGGAGATACGATGCGAAACAGTGCGAATGAAAACAACCACAATAATTTGGAACAGGAGTGATTGTGACCAAATGGACTGAGACGAAATGAGGGGCAGTGAAAAGGACCAACACTTGTCAAAAAAATCCAATTCAACTGTTGACACCTGGTACCAAATGTAAATAAAAAAGGCAAGTAAAAGAAATTGAAGAAATGCAAGCTTAAAATGAAAAAACTTGAAAGGACATGAAAAGCAAAAAGTGAATGGGATGACAAGAAGTACAGGGAAAGGGAGTGAAGCTTGTCCATTTAATCATCATTGAAATTTGAAAACAGGGAACAAAGCATCAAACGCTCAGGAAAGAGGGATATGATGAGAAGCAATGCAAATGAAAACAACCGAAAGGTAATTTGGAACCGGAGTGATTGAGACCAAATGACTGAGCTGAAATGAGGGGCACTGAAAAGGACCAGCACTTGCCAAACATACGCCAATTCAAATGCTTGCAATCAGGCAAGAAAATGAAACAGAAGAAGGAGAGGTAAAGAAATTAAAGAAATGCAAGCTTAAATGAAAATGGAAAATTTTGAAAGCACGTGAAAAACAAAAGTGAATGGGATGATAGGAAGTGCAGGGCAAGCAACTGAAAACATTTAACAAACGCTCAGGTAAGGAGATATGGTGTGAAACAACGTGAATAAATACAAAAAGGAAAAATTTGGAACCGGAGTGATTGTGACCAAATGGACTGAGACTGAAATGAAAGGCACTGAAAGGACCAACACTTGCCAAATGCACACCAATTCAAATGCTGCAATCCATCAAGTAATGAAAATAAAAGAAGGATGTTGCGGTTCCTTAAGCGTGGTCTCCACGCTCGCCCGGGCTAGCTCAGGCACCGTGGTGTGGAAAGGTACGGACAGCTGGCCGTGCCAGCTAACCCGATCCTGTGGGGCCTTGGATCCCACACGACCTCGGCAGCAGAACACAGGTGGTGCAGGGCAACGACGGTGGAGATAGAAATGCAGGACTCTGCTGAACGGGTCACAAGATTTAATTGGAGCCCCGGCGTGGGACCTCCTGACCTCCAGGTAACTGCCCAGGCAGAGACCCCCAGGCTGCTTGCCAGCAGATTTTATCTGGGGGTGGAACCAGGAGAAGAGGCAGTGGGTGAGCAAATCAGAGATCACTGGGGAGGGGTCACACAGATGAATGGTATTTTCATAAACCATACATGAATGATGAGGAAGGACACCCTCTGGATCTGACCTATCACTCGATGCCTTTGGAAGAACTTTCTAGCTCCAGGGGAAGGCCCCAAGATGACAGGCAGACCCCAGAGGAGAGGGGGAGAGGGGGATTGACATATAACGGTTGGAGGGGAGAAGAGCAGGGAAAGATCATCAGTGGGAACAAAACCGGGATATATAGAATGAACCATAAATTAATAGCACATACAATAAAACCAAAACCAAATCCCACACCACATACAGAGCTCCCCACCAGCTCTTTTAAGGTGGTCCCGAGCTTAGACCAGGCTCCCTTGGAGAAGGAGTTCCAATTACGATAATGCATAAGAAAAAGAAGCCAGCAATAGGAGGCACTCATAAAAGCTCCCATTGGAGTGTTGGCTAAAGGTAAAGGTGCCTGTAAAATGTCTTGTGCACAAGAACCGTGTGGGAAAATGGACAGTGTAAGTATCATGGGGTTGGGCAGGCAGGCAGCTGTATGTTGTGTGTGTGTAGAATATCTAAAATGGGGGCTGGTAGCCCCAGACGCCCGAAGTGAGTGTGAACCTCCCAGTACCGTGGTTTTGGCTCTCGGCAAGGAGAGTGGCTGGGAAAGGAGGGAAGGTGAAAAGAGAGAATGAGTGAGGTATCCCTGGGAGGGCACTGGCAGGGAGGGTCCCAGCCTGAGAACCCAGGGGAAGGTCCTCGAGGAGAAGAGAGCGATCTGATCACTGGGCAAGGTGAATAAGGAGGGGAGCATTGAGTCAAGTTCAATTTTCTTTGAGAAGAAAATAGTTGGTAACTTAAGTATGAGATTAAGAAGGATTGCAAGGGGAAGTGGCTAGAAGGACATAGTCAGGGAAGAGAGATTGGGAGAAAGATTGGAATTAGGCATGAAGTAAAGAGTTGGTAAAGGACGAGATAGTGCAACAGAATAATAAATGAGAGGACTGAACCACGAAGTGAGTGAGGGAGACCAAGATTCTCCTGGTACCAGGGGTTTCTTGATTTGTTGCCGCCAAAAATGGGTCCAAGGAAAAGTAACTCCTCAGATCCAGGAGCTGCGAATTATGAAGAAAATTCACAAGAGCCTGGTATGCCTGGGAACAGAGACAAGGGGTTCTCAGAAGGGGAGCATCCCTCAGGACACGTCCACTGGGGATGATGTTACGATACTGGGATGCATGGGAATCCTGAAGTTAAAAAAGTAAGCAGAAAATGATTACCTATTGTATGCTTGAATGGACAAAGGAAATGATCGGGAAAGATAAGCTTATATTGGTCCAAAGTGTGGATTGTTTGAAGACTGGATTTGCCAGGCTTTGAATTTGTATGTGAATTCAAACAGAACCTTTTAATCAGGAAGAAAGCGAATATGCTACTCTGTGGCTTCCCAGGGGAAAGAGTGAATTTGTCACTTGAAGGCAAGGAAGCAAGGAGTTTTCCATTCTATCCTTTACAAACTAGAGGGCAAGCAGCCAAAAAAGACAGACACGAACCCTAGGATCCATTAGATCACCTCCCACCCCCTTATAGGCAACCTAATCAGCCCGTTCAACCCCAAGCCCCCGAGGGTCCTCCTGTAAATGCAAACACACCCCCTATTCAGGAGGGGCAGTAGCACATAGAACTAGAGGTGGGGGACAGGGGAGAAGTGATGATGGGGATGGGGAAGCAAAAATGGAAGATGGACTATACCCACTTAGAAAAGTTCCAATGGCAAACCCAGAACAGAGACCTATTGGTGATGTGAGTGTTCCCCTGAACACAGGGGATGTTAGGGAGTTTAAGGAAGGAGATGGGCAGGCTGCTAGAGGATCCTCTTGGAGTGGCAGAGAGATTAGATCAGTTCTTGGGGCCAAATATATACACCTGGGTGGAACTGCAGTCTATCTTAGGAATCTTGTTTACCATGGAAGAAAGAGAAATGATTAGACATTCAGGAATGAGGGTTTGGGATAGAGAATGTCAGGGGCCAGACCAGGGGGATCAGAAATGGCCTATGCAAGATCCAGGTTGGAATAATCAGAATGAAAGACACAGGCAGAATATGAGTGATCTCCGGTGGATGATTATCCGAGGAATCCGGGAAGCAGTGCCCAAGGGGCAGAATATAAGGAAAGCTCTGAGTGAGCACCAAGGGAAGGATGAAGCCCTGGCAGACTGGTTAGAAAGACTAAGAAAAGCCTTGCAGTTATATTCAGGTGTAGACCCCGATACTGCAGCAGGACAGGTCCTTTTGAAAACACAATTTGTAGTTTAGTCCTGGGGGCACATCAGGAAGAAGCTGGAAAATTGAGAAAATTGGCAGGATAGGGGGCTTCAGGAATTGTTAAGAGAAGCACAGAAAGTGTATGTGAGAAGAGTTGAGGAGAGGCAAAAGACAAAACCACAGATTTAATGGCAGCAGTCAAGGAAACACAGACAACCATGAATACAGAGAAGCGCTCAGGAAAGAACAAACAGAAAAAGGCAGGTCCCACCTCTGGGGATATGAGATCCAAGTGTTTTTCCTGTCACCAGAAAGGACACTTACAAACTTCCTGTCCTACCTCCAGAAGTACAGGACTCACTTGTTTTTATTGCCACAAAAAGGGACATCTCCAAAAATTCTGTAGAAAGAGGCAGCAAGATGAGAAAATGTTTCAAGAAGACTAGGGGGGTCAGGAGCTCTATTTAATGAGGACTGAACACCGAGAAGAGCCCTTGATAAAACTGAAAATAGGTCCTCAAAATGAAGATATCACATTTTTGGTGGATGGAGAAGCTACTAGGTCCACCGTAAGAAAACTACCACAATGATGTGAAATAAGTTGTGAACGTGTCCCAGTAATTTGGGATTCAAAGAAGTTTTTCCGGTTCCTGTAATTAAAAATATGCAGAATGAATTGGATGAAAAATTTAGACGGAATGATTTGGTATTACCAAATATTAGCAAATATTTGACTGAATATTTGGTAATACCAGAGGCTGATAATAATTTATTAGGAAGGGACTTAATAATAATAGCCTTGGGGATTAAAATAACACCCTGTGAAGAAAAACTTACAATTTATTCTTTAACCAAAGAAGATAATTTCAAGATTAGTGACACTTTGTTGTATACTGGTTAAGTAGGAAAATTAAACATTCAGGCCCATTAGTGTTGAAATACAGAACCCAGAAATCCCCATTCGAATAAAACAATATCCGATGGCACTGGAAGGTCGGAAGGGATTGAAAAGGGTAGTTGAGAATTGAGTACATCAGGGGGTGTTGGAGTCCTGTGTGTCACCACATCATACCCCCATCCTGCCGGTAAAGAAGCCTGATGGTAGCTACCGACTAGTGCAGGATCTCAGAGCGGTAAATCAAAGAACCATTACCCGCTGTCCAGGAGTAGCTAAGCCAGATACCTCCTAATTACATTTGGTACAGTGTCGTGGATTTAAAGGATGCCTTTTGAACTTGCCCTCTGGATGAGGGCAGTAGGGATTGTCTTTGAGTAGGAGGACCCAGATACAGGTAGGAGAGAGCAATTAAGGTGAACGGTGCTACCACAAGGTTTTACAGAGGCACCGAATCTTTTTGGGAGGGCGTTAGAAAATCTTTGGAAGTCCTTTGAGTTGCCCAAAGGAATTAAGCTGCTAGCAGTATGTAGATGATTTGTTAGTAGCAAGAGAAACTGAAGAGGAGACTAGAAAGGGTACTATTAAGCTTCTAAATTTTCTGGGAGAAAACGGGCTGAAGATATCAAAGTCAAAATTGCAGTTTGTAGAGTCAGAAGTGCAGTGTTTAGGTCATTGGATTAGTAAGCAAAAGAAAAAGCTAGACCCTGAAAGGGTTTCAGGAATATTGAACATGGGATCCCCAAAGTCTAAAAGAGAGGTAAAGCAGCTTTTGAGTCTTTGGGGTTATTGTAGGCAGTAGATAGAAGGGTTTAGTAGAAAAGTAAAATTTCTAAATGAGAAATTAACTACCAATCACTTGAAACAGACTGAAAGCATTCAGGAAAATTTTGAGCAAGTTAAAGAAGCCCTACTGCAAGACTCCTGTACTGAGTCTTCCCAATTTAGACAAGTTTTTTCAATTATTTGTTAATACAGTTGATCAAACAGCTTAGGAAGTATTGACACAAGGTTGGGCAGGAAGCCAAAAGCCAGTAGGATATTATTCCAAATGATTGGATCCAGTTAGTAAGAGTTGGCCAACATGCCTGCAAGCTCAGGTAGCCACTGCTGTGTTAGTAGAAGAAGCCCGAAAAGTAACCTTTGGGGCACCACTGGAAGTGTACACCCCCACAATATTAGGGGAATCCTCGGTAAAGAGGCCAAAACATGGTTAACTGATAGCAGAATATTAAAATATGAGGCTATCTTGATAGCCTCCCGTGAATTAGAGCTGAGAGTGACAAATATACAAAGCCCCACTCAGTTCCTTTACGGGGACCCAGGGGAAGAATTAATACATAATTGCACAGAGGTCATAGGAGTTACAAACAAAAATATGCCCAGATTTGAAGGAGAACAAGAATTAAAAACAGGAGAAAAATATTTTATAGATGTATCATCCCGAGTGGTAGATTGGAAGAAGGAAATCTGGGTATGTCATAATTCGTGGAGAAAAACTGGAAGTGAAAAGAATCTGGTCCCCTTAGCCCGTCCTGGTCAGCACAAGCCTGTGAACTCTATGCATTATTCTGTGTATTGCTGTTATTAAAGGATCGAGAAGGGACCATATACACCGACTCAAAATATGCCTTTGGGTAGGTGCATACATTTAGAAAAATTTGGAAAAAAGGGACTTATAAACATTCAAAGAAAAGGATTAGTGCACCAAGGATTGATAATTCAAGTTCTTAAAGCTTTGAAGAGTCCAAAAAAGATAGCAGTGGTTCATGTGAAAGGCCACCAGAGGGGGAGGAACATTAGAACAAGAAGAAACAATTTGGCTGATGATGAAGCTAAGAAAGCTGCCCTGAGGGAAAACAGCAATGTAATTATGACTTTTCAGGAAGCAGGAACACAAAATCAAACACCATACTTTTCTTTAGCAGAAGTAGAAGCCATGAAAAACCTAGGAGCAACTCTAAAAGAGGGACAATGGATTCTCCCTGACAAAACCACAGTTCAAATGGCAGAAAAAGGCTAGACTCATGCTTCAAGGGTAAAAGGACCTATACCCAATAAAGATTGGAAAATTATTTTGACACCAGGAAGACCTGAAAGTAAAGTTTAAAAAAGACTTAAATTTGATTAAACATTTTTATTGAGGTCCAAAATACAGTTTAAAGTAAAACTGTAATTAATCCCCGACATGGCTGAAGAGAGTATTTGGTGCCCAGAGGCTATAGCTCACATGGAAAATAGTTTTCGGCTGTGGATTTCACATAATGCTGCAATACATTTGGTGTGCCACCCACATATTGAAAGAATAACCCAGCCCCAGGATATTCAAGATATCCTTAGTACAGAAAGGTCAGAAGCTGCCATCCCACAGAGAGAAGTTTCCATGTTCAGCAAGGTTGCTGCAAACACGGTCATCAGTGTGAGCGGTGTAAAGCAGTGACCATGAAGTGGCTGAGACAAAGACATTGGCACAGAACAACTGTACCTTGGGACCAAAGGGACGTAGCTTTTATGATTCATTGTATGCAATGTTTTAGTAGAGTAGAGCGAGACTTTAGAATGCAGAATTGGGTTTTAGCACAGATCAACATTGATACTTTGTTGCAAGAATTAATGATAAAAGATCAAGTACAAAGAGCATTGATTATTTAGCGTATCACATGGAACGATTAGTGGCTTTGAGATCACTCAGAACAACAAAAGATAATAGCAGTAAAATGTGGATATAGTAGGATACCCAGAAACAACAGAAAAAAAGAATAATTGTCTTGCTTAACCTTGTCCAAACTATATAAACTCCTTTGATAATTAACCATTAAAGATCTGTGTTTTGTAATTGCAACTAACTTTAATTTATTAGAAAAATAAGGCATTCTGGATTGGCTGTCAACAGCAACTCCATTGAGTTTGGAGGCAGAACAATGGCAATGGGAAGGGATCAGACACTTCCTTGATCAATGGGAACAGCCTGAACTGATTGAAAATCTTTTAAGAGGCCCTCAGCGACTAACACTAACAGATTTCATTGAGGAACTACAATTCCAGAAAAAGAGACTGGTAACACCTGTTACTAAAAGAGTCCAAGAACAAGTAACACACTGGGAGTGTACTAAGCATGGCTTAGAGTGTCGCCATGGGTTTGTGTTATTTGTACGCTTTGCCTTAATTTGTGGTGGAGAGTAACAAGAGCAGAAGAGAGAGAGAGACAATTGATTTGTTTAACTTGCTTTGATTGCGTGCGTGAACAGTTAACTTTAAAAGGTTTTTCAGTGATTTTTTTGGAACACCTTTGAGATATGAAGATGGAACCATTTATGCAGCACTTCAATTAATAGAAAATTTAGACCAAGGAGTTTTTACTATATTAGCTTTTGAGCAGATAAGAGAGGAAACAATTCATAGTATTATAGACCACTGTATCATAATTAACAGTTGCTGTGGAGAAGGAATTTGTGTGCCACGCTATAGACACACTTCTGATGTGAATTGGCATTGCGAATGTGCCTATTGTTGGCAATGAAGACTTAATAATAATCCCCAACTTTGGAGCAAAATCTACCAACAAATCAGGTTGTTAACTGAAGTAGTGAAAAAGCAAATCTTATTGTGGTTGGCACATCTCCAGAGCTTTGGTGGTTTAGACTAAAAGAAGAAGTAGCTGACTAACCCAGAGAGAGAGAGAGAGAGGGCAGTGCTGTGAGAACTGTGAGTAATCTGTGCCATCCTTGAAACAAACATGAGGCCAAGGGTACCAGTGAGACTAAAGGCACCAGTGACTAGATCCCAGGACATAAACTTTCCTCCCAAGAATCCTGACATCTTGGCCCTTGGCTGCAACCCAAAGGGCCTTGAGGATGGTAGAAAGTCAAAACTCCTGAGGATTATTTTCACTGTGTTTGTGGTGATGCCCTTGGCAACTGGCCAAAACTATGGAGCCACTCTGGACAGAGTCCATGAGAGAAGGGAATGAGCAATGCAGGAACAAACAAGAATAAAACAAGCAGCACAAGAGTGGGCAATGAGAGAACAATCGATGCAAAAACAAAGTCCCAATAATGTTGATCCCTGTAATAAATGCCATCACTCCATGTGGATCAAGAGTCAGATGGAATTTGTGTTTGTGGCACATCCACATGTTAGTGCTACCTGCTACAATCACAGCAATTTTATAGACATTTGTGTTAAAAATAGAAAAATGGATTGCGTAGGGAAAAATTCAGGATTTAATGGACCAGCTCCTTATACTTATAGCGGTCAAATCTGTTCTTAGTATGAAATTTTTTTGTTGTTGTTTTGAGAAAGATGAGAATGGGAATGATCCAAGTATAGGTATAGGAGGTACAGCACTAAGGAAAAAAAAGAAGAAAAACAAAAAGAAACAAAATAAATATGTAAAAAGGGCATAGGGAAAGAATTAAAGGAACTAGATAAGCTGTATGAACAATTCAAACAGCAGTATAGTGACTGGGATTTGATAACCACAAATAAGAACCTTTTTGTAGATTTGATGCAAGAAATTGCTACGGAATTAGGATTATCCAAGTGCTGGATCTGTGGGAATGGCTGAAAGATGGCTGTGGAGAGGTGAGAGTCTAGCTCCAGAACAATTTTTAAAATTGGAATCATACACAAATTTGCAAGACAGTAAAAGACCCTGAAGGATGGATTTTGAGTCATCAAGTAATTGGAACAGTCTGTATAACTTGAGAAGGAAGGAAATATAATGGAGTAGTAGGATATACTCTTTGTATATCGACTTTAGTAGTTAATTTGAATAATAAAACTAAGACCTGGAAACTTTTACTGGGTATTGAGGAATAATAAAAGGAAATGAATTGTGAGTTGAATAATCAAACTGATTTTTGCTGGTATATAGTGAATTACCTAAAAAGTGGGAGGGAACCTGTACCTTAGGAGTTATACGACCCTCCTTCTTCGTCATACCAAGGTCTAGGAGCAATATGCTGGGAACACCACTTGATGAGACTCTAGAAAGGAATAAAAGAGATTTAAACCTCAACTTCCCAAAGGCAGGGGGAAACCAGGAATGGGGGTAAGAAGAATGGCCTGCAGAAAGAATCATAGCATATTATGACCCAGCAACTTGGGCTGAGGATGGCTCTTGGGGATATAGGACCCCAATTTATCTATTGAATCGGTGGATAAGACTCCAGGCAGGAGTGGAGGTTGTATCAAACCATACTTCTGATGCCCTAAAGTTACTGGCCAAGCAGCATTCACAAATGTGAGCATTTGTATATCAAACCAGAATTGCCCTAGATTATCTGTTGGCTGAAGAAGGGGGAGTTTGAGGAAGATTTAAGGAATCTGAGTGCTGTGTGGAGAGAGATGATCATGGGGAAGCCATCACAAAACTTGCTGAAGAAATTAAAAGGGTGGCACACATACCTGTTCAAAAGTGGAATTCTATTCTAAAAACGGATTGGTGGGATAACCTCTTTGGAGGAGCCTGGTGGAAGAAGGTGGGATTTATGCTGTTATGTTCTGGATTAGGATTGTTATTCTTACCATGCATGATTCCATGTCTTATTAGACTAATCCACCCAGTGATACAAGGAATGCAAATGACAGCAATGCCCATTGATCCAGAATTGGCAGCAAAAGGGAAACCAAATACTTTGATGATATTAAAAGCTAGACCTACTCACACTCAAAAGAAAGGACCCGAAGAGATGTTGACTGAACATAAAGAGACTACTCTAGCACAAGAGATGTCAACCAAATTTGAGAAGGAATGCAAAAAGTTTGATGCAACATGGCAGATGTTAGAAAAATTAGAGGCTGAAATGAGAGAGTGTAGAAACCTGGATTATTGGGAATATAGAAGAAATTGAGATTCAGTTTTAATTAAAAAGCATGAATCAATATGATTAAAAAGAGAAATGGGGGAAATTGTAATAAATGAAAATGATTCATGCTAATTGCAATTTTTTCAATATTTTAATAATATATATTTTTGAAAATTGTTTTTATAAAGTAGTAAAGGAAAAAGTAGATGTAATTACTGTTACAAAGCAGATGGGCCCCTTGGCAGATGCTCCATGAGAAAAATAAGATACAGGATGCAGTTTGAGATAAGCAAGAGTCTCAAAGCTGGATTGGCCAAAGCTGGGAGTACTCCAAGGTAGGGAGATGGGCCCTTTGCAGATGTGATGGGATACAGGATGTCTTAAGATAGAACTGGCCTTGAGATGGACAAAGCTGGGACTATTCCAAGGCAGGGAGTGTAGGTGGTAGTTTGATCCATGAAATAATTACTTTTTGGAACATAATGCTTAGTTATATATAACGTAAAACTTAGAGCACAACCTTTAAGGCTATTCATAGGATGTGAGGAAGATGCTGAGCCTTCCTCTGAAGAAGACCAACAAAAAGCCAAGAAGACCCCCTAACAACAACTGGAGCATGAGCTATGTAGTATAGTGATATAGATTTTAAGAATTGAAAATAGAAGGAGATTCACGGGAAATATTAATGAATATGTATTTGCATAAATTATGTGAGTTTATGTTAGACTACTTTGTTTTGTACATGAGGTAGGGTGAGAAGCCCCCCTCAGTACCCCGGTCAGTTTTGATTATGTTTTATCCAAACAGTACTTTTCTTTAATTAATCACTGCCAAATTTTTGTATATGCTTGATTATAAAATCCTTCTTAAATAAAATTGCATTGCTGCTAAATTCAACTTTGTTGCTTATTAAATTAGACATATGTAGCTTAATTTAAAATCCTTCCTTCCTTCCCTCCTTTTTCCTTCCTCCTTTCCTTCTTTCTCTCTCATTTCTTTCTTTCTTTCTTTCTTGGGAGCGGGTGCCCTTACCCTCCCAAAATCACTTCCACTCTACCTCAGCTCTGCACAGCACAGCACCTTAAACTCAGCCTTCCAATTTCATGGCAACCTCCCACAAGACACTTCCAGGCCCTAAAATTCCTAAAAGCACCAGCAGCCTTTAAAAACTGCTTCTTGATTTCCCTCCATCTACTCCCCTACGCCAAGAGCACAAACCACCCCATCCCCCCACTGCAATCACATCCCCACATTACACCATCCCATCCCATCCCATCCCATCCCATCCCATCCCATCCCATCCCATCCCATCCCATCCCATCCCATCCCTTCTGGGCAGGAAGTCCCCTCCAACCAGCCCTTGCACACTTCCAGCCATTCCAGGGCAGCCGCAGCTTTTCCTCCCACTCTGTGCCAGGGCCCCACCGCCCTCCCAGGGAACAAGTCCATCCCCACATCCCAGCTCACCCTGTCTCAGAGCAGCGTCCCAGGGACTCAGCTACTCACCAGGCTCCCCAGGAAATGGTCACAGCTGCGAGGCTGCCACAGCTCCAGGAGCCTTTGGACACCGCTCCCGGGAATGCCCAGGCTGCCACTCTTGGGCTGTCTGTGCAGGGCCAGGGCCTGCACTCCATGATCCCGCTGCCTCCCTCCCAGCTCAGCCCCTTCTGCAGTTCTCACCCTTGGGCTCAGCCTTTGTGTCTCCTCCAGGCGCTGGCAGAGCTCTTGGGGCCGGGGCAGGAGCGGCACAGCCCCAGCGTTCCCCTCTCTGTGACACCACGGTGGGGACAGCTCCAACGTTCCCTGCCTGGAGACGCTCCAAGGGAAGCGTCCAGAGCCACAGCCAGACAGCAAAACTGAGCGGGCACTGAGCACCCCCGGCCTGGGCTGATGTGCATTCCTGTGCACACAGCTCGGGGAAGGTCCCCCTGGCCACCTCCACAGTGCCACAGGCAAGTGGCACATAGAGGTACAGAGCTCTGCCTAGAGCTGACAGGAAGAGTTAAATAAGAAAACCAAAAACGACAAAAGAAAAAAGAAAAAAAAAAAAAAAAAGCAGACAAGACCCCCCATACAAAACCAAAAACTCCCCACCACCACCAAAAAAAAAAAAAAAAAAAAAAAAAAGGAAAAAACCCCACAAAATCTAGAATAAAAGAGCTCTCCTCCACATCGAGAAAACCAATCAAAACAAAAGAACAGGAAAATAAACCAAACCAAACAAAAAAACCCAAACAAAACCCCAAAAGAAAAACAAAAATGAAAAAGAGAACTTCCCCCCAGCAGAGGTGTTCCATCCATCAGTACTCACACCTGCACGCACAAAAGACCTGTGGCTGCAAAAAACTGAGGACTCATTGGGCACATTTGCAGGAAAAGCAGGTTTAGGACAGGCTTTCAGCAGAACTGTTCTCAGTTGAGTGAAAAAGGCCCCTTTGGCAGATGCAGAGCCATTGGAAATGCAGACCCTCAGCCCACAGGGGAGAAAAGAGCTCTGAATTCCCCTACCTTCACACATAAACCCTGTTCTCAGGCTGCTTCACACACAGGATCCTTCTGGAGGACTGTGGAAAGCTGAGAGTCAGCTCTGCCTTCTCCATGTTCCATGCCCTAAAGCTGCCTGGGAGAAGAAATTTAGGCTCAGCTCTGGCGGCACAATCCCTCCTGGCCCAGGGCACAGCACCAGGAAGGTCTTTGCATGCTGCTGCTCCTGGGCACAGCTGCTGTGCCAGCACTCATCTGCCCCCAGCTCTGCACACAGACATTGCTGCTCCAGCTCCAGAGGAGGGAACAAAATGGGGATCTCTGCAGAAAACATTGCTGTGAGATCAGTTAGTTCCTTTAAAGTCACCAACAGCGCAGCTCCTCATGGGCACAGTCTGTGGCCACAGGGAAGGTGGAGAGAAACAAAATGAGAAATGGCACAAACAATGACATATATCTGTGGAGAAGATTAAAGGAGTAAAACAAAGAAAAAGAACCTCCAAAATGAAACCAACAAGAAGTATCAAAGATGACTTTTATTAGAAGTGATTTGCAGAAATTGGCCAGCAGTTTAATGTTTCTGAAACCATCCAGTCATCAGTCTCCACACTGCAGCCTTGAGTTCCTGGTTCCTCAGGCTGTAGATGAGGGGGTTCAGGGCTGGAGGCACCACCGAGTACAGAACTGACAGGGCCAGATCCAGGGATGGGGAGGAGATGGAGGGGGGCTTCAGGTAGGAAAATGCACCAGTGGTGATGAACAGGGAGACCACAGCCAGGTGAGGGAGGCAGGTGGAAAAGGCTTTGTGCCGTCCCTGCTCAGAGGGGATCCTCAGCACAGCCCTGAGATCTGCACATAGGAGAAAACAATGAACACAAAACAACCAAATGCTAAAGAGATGGAAAATACAAGAAGCCCAAGTTCCCTGAGGTAGGATTTGGAGCAGGAGAGCTTGAGGATGTGTGGGATTTCACAGAAGAACTGGCCCAGGACATTGCCATGGCACAGGGGCAGGGAAAATGTATTGGCTGTGTGCATGAGAGCATTGAGAAAGGCACTGGCCCAGGCAGCTGCTGCCATGTGGGCACAAGCTCTGCTGCCCAGGAGGGTCCCGTAGTGCAGGGGTTTGCAGATGGACACGTAGCGGTCGTAGCACATGACAGTCAGGAGAGAAAACTCTGCTGAGATGCAGAACAGAAAGAAAAAGAGCTGTGCAGCACATCCTGTGTAGGAGATGTTCCTGGTGTCCCAGAGGGAATTGTGCATGGCCTTGGGGACAGTGGTGAGGATGGAGCCCAGGTCAGTGAGGGCCAGGTTGAGCAGGAAGAAGAACATGGGCGTGTGCAGGAGGTGGCCGCAGGCTACGGCGCTGATGATGAGGCCGTTGGCCAGGAGGGCAGCCAGGGAGATGCCCAGGAAGAGGCAGAAGTGCAGGAGCTGCAGCTGCCGCGTGTCTGCCAATGCCAGCAGGAGGAAGTGGCTGATGGAGCTGCTGTTGGACATTTGCTGTGGCTGCCCATGGGGACCTGTTCATGGATAAAGGACAATGACAAGTCAGCAGAGGCTGCTTTGAGCCAAACCTGGGCCATTCCCTGTAGACTGTCCCACTGTGACTCACCCACCCTTGTTCCTGCTCTTTGAAAACCTTCACCCAGGTCCCTGCCTGAGCTCCAGTTGTGCTGTCTGAGTGTGCCAGGAGCAGCCAGGCCTGTGCATGGGGGCTCTCCAGGAGCCATCCCTGCCCTACTGCCCTGGGTTTGTGGCCATGTGGCAGATGGACAAGGCTGGATCTACAGGATTTGTCAGGGGAACCACTCCTAATGCAGAAAGGCTTGTTCCCATCTGCACTCACTCTTCTAAACAGCATGGAGAGCAGGAAGGAATTTTAGCCATTATTTTCCTGCACACACATCATTCCTGGTTCTCTGAGGTCAGAATTCCCCAGCATTTCTGCTGCTCTCAGACTTTGCCACTGAGAGATGTGAGAGGCAAAGGATTCCCTGTGGCTTAGGGAAGGGGCTTTGCCCACAGCCTCACAGGTGACAGGCAAGCTTGGACACCCCATTCCCATGGACACAGCTGCCTGGCAGCAATCCCAAGGGCAGTGCCTGACTCAGCTGCTGCAAATGCCAGAGCCTCCCTGAGAGCTCCAGATGACAGTGACAATATCAGGGGAGGGCAGAAAGAAGAGAAGATGTTGTGGTGCTGTGCCTGGGAGGGAAGGGCACAGACAGCCGGGCACTCAGGACAGTGTTCCCGTAGCCAGCTGTACACGGCACCTCCCACACACCAACAGTGCCCTCCTGCCCCCAGCACTGCTCTGTTCAGCCCCCTCTCCTTCCCTGAGCATCTCCCTGTGCCTGGACATTTCCCTGCTGAGAGGAGCCTTGTCCCTGCCAGCGCTCACAGAGCCCATCCCACCCTCTGTGCCCTGGGCCCGGCCCTACAGAAACCTGCCTGTCTGCAGGGCCCTGCCTGGGGCAGGCTCTGTCTGCAGGGGGCAAGGGCAGCTCAGGAGAGCCCTGCTGGGCCCTGCAAAGGTGATGCTGGAGCTGTCCAGGGCTGAGGAGTGGCTGAAGGCCCTTTAGGAGCCTCCCAGCAGAGAGACTGACCACCCAAAGTTACAGATCTGGAGTCTCTGTAAATGTTAAAACATTACTTTGATGATCCCATGTGTCCCTTTCAACGCAGAATGTTCTGTGATTCTGTGATTTCAATTCCTATTTTGCTTCTCTCATCCTCCTGTTGCCTGTAATCAAAAGAGAAAAAAACCTCCTTGTAACATCATTAGAACAGAAAAGTAAAAACCAGACCTTAATTGAAGCTTCCAGGTGTCCCAGTGGGGATGGAGCACACCCAGGATCTGATTTTAAAATGTATTAATGTTGATTAATTAGGATATTTTCCAGGGACATCCAATAGGAGATTCAGTTGTCCCAGTTACACACCCCTGGGTAAACCTGTTGGAGGAGGACCATTTCTTCCAAAGAAGCCTTCAAAGGTCTTCTTTGCCTCACTTTTTTTTTTTTTTATTTTTTTTTTTTTTTTTTTTTTTTAAATGACTGCTCACACTCTGGTTAAAAAACAAAATGTTCTTCTTGCAGGTTTTCCTCCTTATAGTAAAACTACACAGTATTTCTGGAATGTATTTAGAAGGTCTGCCTATTGTTCTAAAATCTAAGAGAAAGAGAGTAATGCACTAGAGTTAATCAAGGATAACACTGATATAAATATCAGTAATAGCAGTTGAATAGAGTTAATTAAGGATTATAGATATATAACAATATAATAGTAGTTAACAGAGCTATGCATATATGAAAAATGTATAAAAAGCAAAATTCTTTTTATCACTACCTGAGCCTTCCCACCCCGCTCCAAGCAGGAAATTGAAAACACTCTCAGGAAATCTCCTGATCTTTACAGCAATCCCAGGCTTACCTTCTTTTGGCAAGTGTCCTCCAGAGCTGTGCCCAGGCTGGTCTGGAGCTGGGAGCAGCCCTGCCCCACACAGCACCTCTCAGCAGCAGCACCTTCCCTGCTCAGGGCGGCTCCTTCCCCCCACAGCTTCTCCCCAGTGCTGTGAGCAGCTCCCAGGGCCGGCTGAGAGCTGTCCCTGGCAGGCAGCAGAGTCCCTGGCCCAGCACAGCGCCCTGGGCTGCAGGACCCTGCTCTGCAGGACAGCCCTGGGCACCCCTGGCTGCTCTCCACAAGAGAGAATCAGAGAATGTACTCACAGAGTCTGTAGGCATTGGGATGTTGCAGCTTTAGGAGATCCCTGCAGGAGCTGCAGCTGCCTTGTCCTGCAGCCAGAGGTTCCTGTGCCAAGGGCTGGGAGTGATTCTCCCTCAGTCACTTCTCAGCTCCTTCCCAGCCCTGAGTGATTGAAGCTCTCTGTGCCTGTGTGCTGTGCCCGGGGTGGCTGCAGGCAGTGCCCCAGCCCTGCTGGGCTGGGAGAAGAGTTGCTCATCAAGAGATGTGTTTTTGAAGCTCTTCTTGGCTGCCAGGAGCTACTTCTCTGCCAGGAGCCCAGCCCAGCTCAGCAGCACAGACACAGCACAAGGACTTTAATGACCCTCTTGGGGCTTTGTGCTGAGGCCCTGAACATCAGTCCCTGAGAGGGAGCTGAAGAAACCTCTCAAGAATTCAGAGTTAGAATCCAAGTCCAAAGTTTCTTGAAGTTTTAATGGGTCCCACTGAGGGACAGGACAGAGAAAGTGTCCCCAGGCCCCAGCCAGAGCAGAGAACTGGAGGCAGTGATGACAGGTGGGGACAAAGAGAAGCCAAGTCCTTGGTGTCCTGGGGCACAGCAGCCTCTGTGCCACCAAGGGCTGTGAGGAGACACCTTGTCCTGAGGCCCTGGGGCCTCCTGGCACATCCTCAGCAAGGCTGGGCACTGTCAGCCCCTTGTGCTGCCCTCAGCATCCCCCTCACATGCCAGTGGCCTCAAGGATGTGCTGGAAGGAGTCCCTGGGGAGCCTTGGTCAGCAATGGCCCTGGGGGGCTCCTGAATGCTCCCAGGGACTACAGGTTTTTCAAAGGACTTTGGGTTTTGCTTTTGCCTTGGGGTCTCTGAGAGGTTTGCGCAATCATGTCCTCCAATTATCTGCTGTAATTAGTCCCTTGAGAGGCTTTGTGGGTAATGACACACAGTGAGGCTCATTAATACTTCAAGGAACTTCAGGTTTTTAAAGGTACTTGGTATTTCCCTTTTAAACCTGACTCTGTGAGAGACTGCAATCATGGCCCCAATTATCTACTATAATAAGTCCCTTGGGATTCTTTGTCCGTAAAAACAGTGGGGCTCATTAATACTTCAGGGTAGTCGAGGTATTGGAGAACTTTTTGGCACAAACTGGGTTAAAAAAGAGTCTGAGAGGTTTGTGCAATCATGGCCCCAATTATCTGCTTTAATTAGTCCCTTGATATTCTTACCCAGTAACAACACTCAGTGGGGCTCATTAATGCTTCAAGGTACTCAGGATTAATTTAAGTACTTCTTTTTGCTACTGAGTCTCTGAGAGGTTTTTGTGCAATTCTGGCCTCCAATTCTCTCCTTCATGGAATCCATGAAGGAGCCTGTGTTGGGAATGGACCTCTGTGGGACTCATTGATGCATTGAGATACTTTGGGTTTTTCTTCTGACTTCTACTCCTGGAAAGGTTTGTGCAATCTCCTCTCAGCCCTGAGGTTCCAGGGCTCAGTACCGAATGCACCATGGGACTCATCAGGATCAACCAAATCCTGACAAACCATGGCTGTGCCTTGAGTTCCCTCTGGTCTAGTGCAGTTCATTAGGAAGTTTTCCTGCTGCAGTTATGGAGAAATATTTCAAAGAACTTCTAAGTAATATGTAGTTCTGTTTTAAAGGGTGTATTTCATTACTGTTCTCATTAGACAAGAGGTGATTGCAGCATTCTGTGGTTGATATTGACCCAGGGTCTCCCAAGGAGGTCTGGCCTGCTCAGAGAAGCTGTGCCTTGAGGTCTGACCCAGTGTGGACAACCTTGCTCCACATTCCCCAACCCCATCCTCTCCCTCACCTGGGACCTGCCTTCCTTGGAGTCCTGGCTGCACTTAGCCAAAGAAGGATTTTCTTCATTTCTTTTTGAAGCAATCAAAAACTCCTGAGTTTCCCCAGTGAAAACAGAAACCCTCCTCAAGTGTGGGCCAAGCCCAAGGTGCCACCAAGAGCACTGCAGCCCTGCCCTGGGCCAGGAGTGAGGGTGGATCATCATCCCAACCTGCCCTGGGCCATTGCAAGGGGCTGTGGCCATGGACATTGCACTGACCCCACTGCTGGCTTGGGATCCCTCATCCCTTCAAGTTTCCTTGGAAAGCGCCCCAAGGACCCATTTCTGCAGCCAGGTTCCATGGCCAGGGGGGATGTGGGGGGCTGCAGGTGGTCAATGCCCCATCCCTGGAAACATTCAAGTGCAGCTGGGACAGGGCTCTGAACAACCTGATGTGGTGAAAGATGTCCCTGCTCATCCCAGGCCTGGACAAGAGGCCTGAGTGAGGCCTGAACAGCAGGCCCTGAGGCAAAGGTGACCTCTGCATCAACCTTCCAACCAAAGGTTATCTTTGTATCTGCTCATTAGTGAAATATGCATGGTCATTAGCGCTGTGATAGATGTATCCACTCATTAGTGAGACATGTATTGACCTTTCTGTGTTTAGAAGCCATGACAAGGCCATGAAATCTGACATCTGGCCTTGTTTGGGGCTGGGTGGTCAAAGTCACCTCCCTTGGTTCCTCCTTGGGCCCTGGCCAGGCTTTGGGAGGGACCCAAGAGGAGGATGAAACCAGCTGTTCCTGCACTAGAAGTGCTGTCAGTTGGTTTATTCAGCACTATCAGAGCTGGGCCCTCTCCCAGCCAGGTTGGAGCCTCACCTGTGGCTGGAGGCACCTGCAGCAATTCCCAGTGTCCGGGAGTGGCTCTGCAGTCCTTGGCTGGGACAGCTTCCCCCAGCTGCTGTGTGCAGTGTGGGTGATGGGAAAGTCTGAGGGGAACTGGTGATGGATCTTTCTCAATCCCTGCAGGCAATCTTTGGTAGTGATGGTTGGGTGCATTGCTGAGCTGCTCCTTTTGTGCTCCTTTGCTGCTTTGAACTGCAGTAAATGACACTGATTCCTTCAGGTGGTGTCTGTGTCTTTGGTGCTTTGGTGCTAAAATGCATCCAAAAATTGCATAAGGATAAAGGAAAAGAACCTGTGGTTTTGGGTAGATGAGGATGGATTTTGGTCACAGAATCTTGGAAACAGCACCAACAGAAGGAACAGAAGCACTGTGAAACTCCTCTGAGCCAAAGGCACCGGGGACACAACAGCAGCACAGGGAGGAGCCCTGGATCCATCATCAACCCACAGTGGGAAATAGGAAATCAGACCTTTGGTAATGGGAATGGGAGCTGCTGGGTGTGTGGAGATTGCCCATAAACAGCTTCCTAAAGGATGGTTTGGGTCCTGTTTCCAGGCAATATTGGTGCCTCCCTTGAGGGTACTTCAGCAACATCCACAAGGAAAAGCTGGGCCAAGAGAAAATTTTCCCCCCAGAGAGTGCCTTTGGTCTCAGGAAGCCAAAGATTCTGGTTCACCCTGTGCCCCATGTGGGCTGCCTTGTCCTATGGAGTTTACATTATTGAGATAAATGCATTATTAGAAGAAGTAAAAAGAGATGCTATTAAAATATCCGATAGCACATCCACTGAGCTCCAACAAACACAAATGAGGCTCTACAGAACTGCATGGCCTTGGATTATCTGCTTGCTGACCAAGGAGGAGCCCGTGCTATTCTAGGACAGGAATGTTGCAGGAATCAGTGTTGGGTTTGAAGTCCAACAATCAGGAATCACCTCGATAGAAAGATCAGGAGAAGAGTGGCTGAAAGAAGAAAATTCTTCATGGGATTGGCTTCCAAATTGGAGGCTGTTGCAAAATGCATTTGTGGCAGTCATTGTAATCACTGCAGAGTGAGAACTTGGTGTGTTATATTTCCATGTTGGAGTTGTTGTAACATTTTTTTCTGGGAAATGGAGTATTGAGACTTGTCTAAAAAGAGACACAGTCTCAAGAAAAAAGGGATGTTAGATAAAGAACAGAGAATAGCAACTCATTAGGCATGTTTTGAAAGGAATGTGAATTATAGCTCTGAGTAATGAATGTGAAGAGCATGTCATTGAAGAACAAGAGGTGATGCCTTTATGCATAAAAATCTAAACTCTGTTATCAAAAGAACTGTTATGAAGTTTGTAGTTCATCTGTAGGTCAAAGTACTGATTGAAGTATTGAGACCTGAACACCAGGCCCTGGCTGAGACCTGAACACCAGGCCCTGATCCAAAGCTGACCTCTAGATGAACATTCCAACCAAATGTTATATTTGTATCTGCTCATTAACAAAGCATTATTAGCAATATGATCTCGGTATGTGTTCATTGGTGAAACATGGATTTAGCTTTCTTTATTTGGAAACCAGGTCTAATCTGGCTTTGTTTGGGGCTGTGGGATCAAAGTCAACTCCCTTGGTTCCTCCTTGAGCCCTGGCCAGGCTTTGGGAAAAACCAAATGGAGAATGAAACCAGATGTTCCCACACTAGAAGAGATGTCAGCTTGTTTGTTTAACAGTGTAAAAGCTGGGCCCTCTCCCAGAGAGGTTGGATCCTCACTGTCTGCAAAGGTGGGTGCACCTGCGGGAATTCCCAGTGTCCAAGAGTTGCTCCCCAGTCTTTTCTTGTGAGAGGGTTAAAAGCACTGTACCTGGGCATCCTTGGGCAAGAATAAGATACACATGGAAGCTAGCAAATATTAACCACAAGCTTAAGACACAGGATGAAACTTGTCAAGAAATAGGGAACAAATCTTGCAGAAATGAAGGACAGATCTTGCTAAACCAGTGAGGAAGTCACTGAAATGGCAAACGAGAGACTGTACATGCCTAGAGGAGAAAGATGAAAAGGGCACTGCGATGAAGACGTCCAGCCTTCATCAGGGGACCACTGAGGAAGATGCAGAGCCTTCCTCAGTGCCACCACCAGGGTGCTGTGCCTGCGCCTCGCCTATGATAATGATAGTAACGAGTTCTAAGATACAGTTTACATAACCCCACCTTTTCTAAGGAAAACTACAACTATGCATAAAGTGTAACCATATATTGTCATCTGCTGTGTACCTTGCTGCCTCCGCTGAGGCGTAGCGACCTGGTTCGGGAACAACACGGCAGCCACACCCAGGCTGCTCGGGCCACCAGCTCACAGACACCAATGCTGTGGACGGCTAATGGCATTTATTAACTTATTACATGGAGTTATAAAACCTCTGTTTGCTACATCATATCCATCTGCTTATGTTACAAGTTACGTGTTGCTTACCTTATCAAGGACACTAAACAACTAAGTGTTGAGGGAGGGGTTCTGTCTGCCCGTACAACGCGATATCTTCCGACCGCCTGTCCCTAATCTCCCACATATCCCCCCCCCTCATGATTAAGTAAAACACCTATAAAAGTATAAATGTTATAAAAAATGCAAAAGCTGTTACAGTTAGTATAATAGGATACAAAAGTGATATAACATGTTAGTAATAAGTGCACTTCATGGTAATTGCAGACATTTGACAAACAGGATGTCGACTTTCTCTAAACGGGTCTTAACAAACGACACTAACTTGTTCAAAATGCAAGGCCCAAAAATCAATACCAAGAGTATCATGGTGAGAGGGCCTATTAGGGTGGAAACAAGGGTGGCCAGCCATGGGGACTGATTGAACCATGACTCGAACCATCCTTGTTGGGCCTCTCTCTCTCTCTTTCTCTGGGCTAGTCTTTCTCTCAGTTCGGCCATGGAGTCTCGCACGACTCCGGTATGGTCTGCATAAAAACAGCATTCTTCTCTCAAGGCAGCACACAGGCCTCCTTGCTGCATGAGCAAGAGGTCCAGTCCTCGCCTGTTCTGCAGGACGACTTCTGAAAGAGAGGAGATAGATTCCTCCAGAGAGGAGATGGATTTTTCAATTCTTAACAAGTCCTCATCAATTGTCATGTGCAGCTGAGAAAGTCCTTGGTGTTGGGTCACGAGAGCTGAAACACCTGTGGCTGTACCGGCAGATCCTAGGCCAAGGAGCATTGCAATGGCTATACCTGTCATCACTTCTCTTTTGTGGAGCTGGATGGTTTCTTCTAAAAAGCAATACATTTCCTCTTCTTGGTGATACAGGACTCTAGGAACAATCAGAACTTGGACACAAAAGTCAGCAAGGTTATTGAATTTACCAAGGTACACACAGGGGGTTATTCCAGATTGTTGACAAACCCACATTCCTGGTACGAATGGGACTGCCCACTTATCAGTCTTTTGGCTAGGTTGGATGAACTCAGCACAAATGTTTCCCATCTGCTTTGCTAAGGTTACATTGCCAAAGCACTTGCCTCGGCCTGTGACTTGACTCAGGGTAATTTCCCTCCACGGGGTGTCCCATCTACAGTTGTGTGGATTATCTGCTGCAGAATAATCGAAAGGAACATCAAGGGTGACACCCTCATAGAAAGGAGGTTCTGCATTATAACATAACCAGCATGATTTTGTAAAGTTTGGATTGGATTGGTTCAACGACAAAAAGGTAGCATTTAACACACTAAGAAATGGATATTAAGGATCTGACTTAGGTTTTTGGTAGATAGCTAAAGGACTGAATGAGGAGGAGGTGCCAGGTGTGGCCTCTCTCCTGTGTCTGCATGCTGTGAGAATCTGATGGGGTCTAATTGATCAGGGTACTGAAGGTAGGAATCTGATAATTTGCATGTTCACCCAATTTAAATGCCTGGCTGCAATTAAAGCATGCCATTTCACTAGTTATTGCAGTACGGACGGCTGCTTGGATTGGGGCAAAATGTTCCTCTTTTGCAACATGCTTGATCATGTCTGCGAGGTTGGACCTGGTGGTAATGATCTTAAAATGTCCTTAGTGGCTGAATTGCATTGCTGGCGCAAGCACTCCGCTAACACAGGACCCTTTGCCTCTGAAGGCAAAGCTGAGGAGTCAAGTGATGCTTGGAGCCGATCTACAGACTGTGTAAAACTCTCACTCTCACTTTGCTTTATTGTGGACCATGATGATGGTTTAGCAATGACCATGGAAGCAGAGCAGATAGCTTCCCTGGCAGCACGGGTAGTTGTCATGACCTCGTGGGCCCGTAGGCCCTCGGCTTGTGCCTGGGGAGTGATCATGGTTGGGTCTGTGCCCATGAGCCGCTGCAGGCTGGAGCCATATAGAGGATGATCCGGACCAGTGACCAGAGCTAGTTGCCTTTGCACAATTGTCCTCCCACTCTTGTTTAAAAACTATCATCCCTGCCCCATCAAAAATCAGTCTGCAGGTTTGCTTTATGTCAAATGGGAGCACGTCATCCCCTCCAAAAACACTATCAATGAGAGTGGAAACCATAGCTGAATTGATCCCTCTGTCAGTGATTGCTTTAACAATTGCTTGAACATCCTTAGGATTTACTGGTGAGTATGTTCTCTGGGTTCCACCTGCCCCCCCCCCCCACTCGGACTGGAAAAGCCAGTGTGGCTGACGGACCCCAATTGGCCCATGCTACTTTTATTTTCCTCCAGTCTGTGAGAGGCGCTCATTATTTTTCTGACTTCCCTTCAACCCGAGTAGAAACATTGTTGTTACTGATTTTATATACTGTTACTTCTTCTCTGTCGGAGTCAGAGCCAGAGCCGGCAGCGGAGGACTGGCTGTCACAGTCCCAGCTGGAGTCCGATTCAGAGCCGGAAGTCGACTGACTGGCTGCTTCCGGGCTCTGGACCCTTTTGGTCGGGCTCTGACCTCGCCCCTTTCCCTCAGGGCTGGGCCGTCCCTTCCCTCTGGGCCCCGCCCCTTTCCCTCAGGGCTGAGCCTCCCCTTTCTTCTCCCCTTTAAACTGTGTTCCTTAAAAAATGTGCTTTTTGGCAAGCGTTCTGACTAGCTTTAATTCCCTCTTTCTTCTGTTCGCGTGTGCCCGCGCTATCAAACAAGCTGTTCGCAGCAGACACACTGTGTAAAAAACTTTCTTTGTTTGCTGATTCTTGGTTGTCTGCCAAATATTCTGATTTAGTTACATTCTTATTTTCTCCCAGAGATTCAATGCAATCTCCTGCCGTATAGGGTGGAGGCCCCCCCTCAGCCCCTTCTACCAGTGACCCCCCGGCAGAATTTTTGGCAATATTCCTAGCTTCCTCAGTTAATTGATCATAAAACAATTTTGCCTGATTTTTTTCTTCAGCAGCTAACTCTGGACTTGAAGGCTTTGAAGGAAGATTTTGTTCCTGCAAGCCTCCACAGTCATTAGGACAAACTTTATCAGCAGTCTGAACAGACTCATTGTCTTTCAGACCACATTTTCCTACACTCTGATAATGCCCTTTAAAATTTTCCTCTGAAAAAGTTTCTTCTTAAACAGTTTGTGTCGCAGCTCCTACACTGAGCTGCGGCGTAAATTTTAGACAATTCTGTGCAGCTTTCCAGGTCTCTTGTTCCTGCAAAGCCTTCTGCAAAGATTGCACAACCCTCCCCCATGACTTAAGATACTTTGCCGACCCTGAAAACATAGTTTCCTTGGCTAAAGCTTTCGTACACCGATCCCAAATATCTGGGTGGAGAATTTCCACCGGACGATTGATGATACTAAGTTGCAAAAGCCTCGTCACTGCGAGGGTAAAACCTTTTGCTTTACAATCAGTTCCCCACTGTTTATGAATCTCAGATACGACCTTCATAAGGGCTTCCATCCTCCTCACGGGTCCTGGGGCGTCCCCCTCGCAGCTGCAGCTCGGCCGTTGTTCACCCGTCCAGGCGACTCCCGATTTCCCGGGCGACTCCCGGGGGTTTCGGCACCACTTGCTACCTCCGCTGAGGTGTAGCGACCTGTTTCGGGAACAACACGGCAGCCACACCCAGGCTGCTCGGGCCACCAGCTCACAGACACCAGTGTGGTGGATGGCAAATGGCGTTTATTACCTGGTTACATGGAGTTATAAAACCTCTGTTTACTACATCACATCCGTCTGCTTACAAGTTACGTGTTGCTTACCTTATCAAGGACTCTAAACAACTAAGTGTTGAGGGAGGGGTTCTGTCTGCCCGTACAACGTGATATCTTCCGACTGCCTGTCCCTAATCTCCCACACCTTCCCCATGGCTGGGGCTGAGTTCTGTCTGAGCTGCAGCTGCTGCTGTGCCCTTCCGAGGGGCTGAGGCCGTAGTGCCCTGCCCAGAGCAGCCTGCCCTGAGCAGAGCTGTGGGGCCAGAGCCGGCTGGGCTGTGCTGGGGAGAGGCCCTTGGTGCTGCCGAGAGCTCAGGGCAGCTGGCAGAGCTTGGAGGGAGCTGGGCTGGGCTGAGAGAGCCTGCCACAGAAACCATCAGTGTCCATCTCAGCCCGTGTGAGCGTGCAGGGGCAGGACTCAGCCCAGGCCTTGTGGGGCAGGGCCAGAGCCTGTGGAAGGCATTGAAAACAGGCAAGTGGCCCAGAGAGGAGGCTGCTCTGTGCCCTTGGTGGCATGGACAGAGCAGGAACACGGCCCAGGACATTTGTCAGCGCCAGCCTCTGTCCCCAGCCATTGCCAGCCCCGGCTGCTCAGCCCAGGTTTGTGGGGCAGTTTGGCTGTGGCCCAGCTCCATCCTCCTGCGGGGCTCAGGGCCTGTTCCCGGCCATGGCCAGCCCTGCCCGGCCTCTCTGCAGGCCCAGAGCCCATCAGAGCACGGGGCAGGGCTGTCTGCGCAGCCCCACAGGTGCCTGGAAGGGCTGGAGGCTGTGCCAGGAATGGCCCCTCTGGCTGGGAGGAGCCTGCCGGAGGCACGGAAGCGCCCGGAGCAGTGGGACGAGGCACAGCAGGGCAGATGGCCTCGCTTGCCCAGCTGCTGCAGGTGCGCCCACAGCGCCCGCCACATGGCAGGATGAAGCGTAGCCCATGTCCCACGGTGAGACCGGAGCAGCAGCATCAGCCCCTGCAGCTCCTTGGCCACACTGACGCAGGGGCCGCAGCTGCCGGGTCCCTTGTGGCAAGTGGCGGGAGCATCGGGATGCTTTCGACGGCTTGCGCCAGGCCCGGAGGCCATGGCAGCCACAGGGGCTCCTGGGCTCCTGCGTGGGCCCCTGGCCCGGCCCCCGAGCTGCTTGCGCGGCCTCCGAGTCCCGGCCTGCCGGCCCTGCCGTGCCCGGTGGCCAATGACCCAGCGGACAGCCACCGTGGCCAGCAGCAGGGCAAGTGCAGCCAGCAGGACGCTGACGTCGCTCACGGCTCCGACACGTGCCATCGCCACTGCACTGGCGGCTGTGGGGCCGGCCCGCCTTATATAGGGATGGCCCGGTGACCTCACAATGCTGGGGCCGCCACACGGCGTGACATCACAGCCCAGCCTCAGGCCGCTGTCACGCCATTTGTGACCTCACAGCACCGCCTGCCTCAGGGCCGGCAAGACCCACTCAGGCAGCAGGGCGCTGATGGCCAGGAAAGGCCTGCCACTGAACATGGGAGCCCAGGCTGTGGCAGCCAAGCTCTCCCAGGAGCCCGGGCCACATCAGGAAGAGGTCAGGTGCCACCAATGCCTAGCCCATGGCTCCCCCAAGGCTGTGGAACTGCTGGCTGGGAACAGCCTCTGCCCTATGCCGGAGAAGATCCTGCAGACACAAAGGCGGCTGCAGTTCCCCATGCCCAGGCAGCTCTCCCCACCTGCCTGCCAGCTCCAACCCCTTAGCCTATCCCTACAATTGCTGTCACAGAATGCCTCTGCAGCTCCCTACGAGCTCCTGGTAGACACTGCAAGGCACTGGGAGGCCTCCGCACAACCTTCTCTTCTCCAGCCTGAGCAGCTCCAACTCTCTCTCAAGCTATCTCCACAGGAGAGCTGCTCACCTTCGCAACCCGCTGGCCTCCTCTGCACTTGCTGCAACACTTGCATGGCCTGATGTGCTGGCCACACCAGGAGTGGAATCCCTGCTCCAGGTCTGGCCCTGCCTGGGCAGCTTCATTCCACAGGCTCAGGCGACGTGTCTGGCTGCTCAGTCCCAGCTGCTGTAACTGGGCAGGATTAGTGCTGCCGCTGGATCACCAGAGTGATGGCCACAGCTCGCATGGGCCCGGCCCCATCCCTTGGGCATCTCTGCCGAGGGCAAGCCCTAGTCCTGCCTGGGCCACCTGCAGTCTGGCAAGAGGCTGCCCGTGCCAGCCTCTGCTGTCGCCAGGCAGGGGCAGCAGCCGGCCGTGCTAGCGCTGCTTCCAGCCTGCTGCGAGTCACACACGGGGAGAGGGACAGCTTGGCTCCGGGCACTGGCCACTCCCAACCCATTGCTGCAAGGCAGCGATGAAAGCGCACGCACCCTGGCAAGCAGCTGCGGCAGCTGTGCTGTCCTTCCCCTCGAGGGAAGCAGGGATGGCGTGCCCTCAGAGCGCCTGGCTCTCATGGCAGCAGCTCACACAGCTGCCCACGCAGCTACAGGCACATGTTCTCCGGACACATAAGGAGCTCTGCGTGTCTTTGTTCCCCATTGCCTCACATGCTCAGGTTGCCGGTCCCTCTGAGGCAGCGGCAAAAGGCCAGCACACACCTTCAGCCCCCACTCCTCATGTGCAACAAATTCTTCTGCTCTCTTTGGCCTTTCGGCTGTCCTCTGTTGTTGCTTTCCACTGCCCCACTCGCAGCGTCCTGCGTCCCTTCACTCTGCCCGCTCTTCCCACACAGGCTAGCCCTTCAGTGGAGGCCTGCCTTGTGTCCCCTCTGCTCCCCAAAGTGTGCTCCACAGCCCACCGTGCCGGCAAGGCAGCCGCCGTCGCCTTTGGTGGCAGTGGGGGGTCACAGCCCTGTCGGAGAGTAGGGACAGGCGGTCGGAAGATATCGCGTTGTACGGGCAGAGAGAACCCCTCCCTCAACACTTAGTTGTTTAGTGTCCCTGATAAGGTAAGCAACACATAACTTGCAACGTAAGCAGACGGATATGATGTAGTAAACAGAGGTTTTGTAACTCCATGTAATCAGTTAATAAATGCCATTAGCCGTCCACCACATTGGTGTCTGTGTGCTGATGGCCTGAGCAGCCTGGGTGTGGCTGCCGTGTTGTTCCCGAAACAGGTCGCTACGCCTCAGGGGAGGCAGCAGCTCCCAGTGTCAAAAAAGCAGTCAAAAAGAAAAGCAGAAGGATTAGATCCTCCTGGGGACATGAATATGAGGGCAACTGTGATAGTAATTTCCATCCTTGGAACTCAGGGGAGTCAATTGCTGCTAGCATTTTCCTGCCTCAGCTAAGCTATTCAATTGCCCTAAAACAACTGAAAAAGTTAAGACGCTGGCTCAGCAAAGAAGTAAATGCCGCCTCTACTATGATCTGTGACTTGCTGACAGATGAAGAAGCAATCAGACATGCCATTTTAAAAAACAGAGCTGCTATTGATTACCTTCTTCTGGCACATGGACATGGTTGTGAGGATTTTGAAGGTTTGTGATGAATGAATTTATCCAATCACTCTGTTTCCATTCATAAACAATTGCAAGAATTGAGAGATTTAGCTGGCCAAATTACAATAGATGACCCATCTTGGCTGGACAATTTGTTTGATGGTTTGAGCTTTGCACCTTGGCTAAAGGAACTTTGTAAGATAGGTTTGATTGTTCTAATAGTAGTAATTGTAGTTTTAGTAGCGGTTCCCTGCATACTTCAGTGTGTGCAAAAAGTAATGATTAAGAGAGTGTCTAGCGTTTTAGTTGCTAATAAGAACGGGGGAGATGTTGGGAAGGATGAAACCAGAAAGCCCTATAAATATGATTGCTTGGACTCTGAGAATGTGAAACCTGTAACTGAGATAGAATTGAAAGTAACATTTGGTGTTTAAAATGTCCTAGCTACTAGATGCCTGCAAAAACAACCCCCAATGTATAATTCATCCCACACATGTAACCCCCCCTGAAGTAGCAAGTATCTGTAACCCCATTGGCACAAGCCTGTTACAGCCCACCTCGAGACCCCTTATCAGAGGGCTGCGAGAGTGGGCTGTGCTTCTGTTCTCTTCTCTCCTTTGCTCCTCTCTCTTGCCTCTTGCATCTTGCTCTTGGAATTTCTTTATCTGTTACTTGCCCCCACCTTCCAAGGCCATGCCACAGCTGCGCCTGGCAGCTCCAAGCAAGGCCTCACACTCTACAAAATAAACCTGTTCTTCTAAGACCCAACTTCAGAGATCTCTCGTTTACATTCATCTACACCGTCCTGGAGTCCTCAGCAGCAGGAGGGAAGAAGGCATTTTTCTACAAGGGCCTAGGCATTGGTGGCACCTGACCTCTTCCTGATGTGGCCCGTGCTCCTGGGAGAGCTTGGCTGCCACAGCCTGGGCTCCCATTTTCAGTGGCAGGCCTTTCCTGGCCATCAGCGCCCTGCTGCCTGAGTGGGTCTTGCTGGCCCTGAGGCAGGCGGTGCTGTGAGGTCACAAATGGCGTGACAGCGGCCTGAGGCTGGGCTGTGATGTCACGCCGCGTGGCGGCCCCAGCATTGTGAGGTCACCGGGCCATCCCTATATAAGGCGGGCCGGCCCCACAGCCGCCAGTGCAGTGGCGATGGCACGTGTCGGAGCCGTGAGCGACGTCAGCGTCCTGCTGGCTGCACTTGCCCTGCTGCTGGCCACGGTGGCTGTCCGCTGGGTCATTGGCCACCGGGCACGGCAGGGCCGGCAGGCCGGGACTCGGAGGCCGCGCAAGCAGCTTGGGGGCCAGGGCCAGGGGCCCAGGCAGGAGCCCAGGAGCCCCTGTGGCTGCCAGGGCCTCCGGGCCTGGCGCAAGCCCTCGGAGGCGTCCCGATGCTCCCGCCACTTGCTCCAAGGGACCCGGCAGCTGCGGCCCCTGTGTCAGCATGGCCAAGGAGCTGCAGGGGCTGATGCTGCTGCTCCGGGCTCACCGTGGGACATGGGCTACGCTTCATCCTGCCATGTGGTGGGCGCTGTGGGCGCACCTGCAGCAGCTGAGCAAGCGAGGCCACCTGCCCTGCTGTGCCTCGTCCCGCAGCTCTGGGCGCTTCCGCGCCTCTGGCTGGCTTATCCCAGCCAGAGGGGCCATTCCTGGCACAGCTTCCAGCCCTTCCAGGCACCTGTGGGGCTACACAGACAGCCCTGCCCCGGGCTCTGCCGGGCTCTGGGCCAGCAGAGAGGCCGGGCAGGGCTGGCCATGGCCGGGAACAGGCCCTGAGCCCCGCAGGAGGATGGAGCTGGGCCACAGCCAAACTGCCTTGCAAACCTGGGCTGAGCAGCCAGGTCTGGCAATGGCTGGGGACAGAGGCTGGCGCTGACAAATGTCCTGGGCTGTGTTCCTGCTCTGTCCATGCCACCAAGGGCACAGAGCAGCCTCCTCTGTAGGCCACTTGCCTGTTTTCAATGCCTTCCACAGGCGCTGGCCCTGCCCCACAAGGCCTGGACTGAGTCCTGCCCCTGCACGCTCACACAGGCTGAGATGGACACTGATGGTTTCTGTGGCAGGCTCTCTCAGCCCAGCCCAGCTCCCTCCAAGCTCTGCCAGCTGCCCTGAGCTCTCGGCAGCACCAAGGGCCTCTCCCCAGCACAGCCCAGCCGGCTCTGGCCCCACAGCTCTGCTCAGGGCAGGCTGCTCTGGGCAGGGGCCCCACGGCCTCAGCCCCTCGGAAGGGCACAGCAGCAGCTGCAGCTCAGACAGGACTCAGCCCCAGCCGTGGGGAAGGTGCTGGGCCAAGGGAAAAGGAGGCTCCCTGTGTGCCCTGCTCCCCTCTCCCTGAGGTGCTGAGAGCTCTGCAGCCCCTGCTGCCATCCCATCAGCCCAGGCCAGCACAACAGCCCTGGCCTTGGGGCCCTCAAGAGCTGCTCCTGCTCCAGGCCCAGGGCCCATCCCAAAGCTGGGACAGGAAGAAAGCTGTGCCCATTTCTGTTCATTCCTGCTGTGATGAGGATGGATCCTCAGCCCCTTGGAGGTTGCTGATGAATTTTACTATTCCAGAGACCCCTTCCTTCTTGAACTCTTCAGTTACAGAGTTAATTGAGAAAAGCTCATAACATTTGTTCAAAAAAAAAAAAAAAACAAATAAGAAAAGTGCCTGGGAATGATTTAAGTTTTCAATTCTTCTGTGGTCAATTAGACAGATTTCAGAAGTTTATTCGAGTGAATGTTCTATATTGAAAACTATGCAGAGAGAACTGTTTTGTCCTGTTTTCTTTTCCTTTTTATCAATTGATATCAGCAATGTTGAACTGATATTGACGTCCAGCACCTTCTTCTGCAGTCTGAATAGATGTAAAAATCAAGACCCTTCATGGCTGACAACCAATCAGACTTTGTCCCCAACCCCTCCCCACCAATTCTCTCATCCAACCCTTGGCACTCCTATGGATCAGGAATGGTGCTGCCATCAGGAGCAGGGCAGTGATTCTTTCCCTGTGCTCAGCTCTGGTTGGGCAGCACCTCAAATATTGTGTCTAGTTCTGAACCCCCCAGTTTAGGAGGGACATGGACTGGTGGGAGCGTGTCCAGAGAAGGGCAACAAAGCTGGTGAGTGGTCTCTAACAGAAGTCCTGTGAGGAGCAGCTGAGGGAGCTGGGGTTGTTTATCCTGGAGAAGAGGAGGCTCAGAGGAGGCTTCATCACTCTCTACAACTCCCTGAAAGGAGGGTGCAGCTAGATGGGGTTCGGGCTCTTCTCCCATGGAACAGTGACAGGACAAGAGGACAAGCCTTAAGCTGCAACAGGGGATGTTTAAGCTGAACATTAGGAAATATTCTTCCCAAAATGGTGACTGGGCATTGGACCAGGCTGCCTAGGGAGGTGGGTGGGTCATCGTCCTTGGCAGTGTTTCAGGAATGACTGGATGTGGCACTCAGTGCCGTGGTCTGCCTAACAAGGTGGTGTTGGCTCACAGGTTGGACTTGATGCTCTCCAAGGTCTTTTCCAGCCTGCTTGATTCTCTGATGATGGTGACACTGCAGGACCTTGGTGAAGCAAGGGGCCATTGTGACACTGAGGGACCTGGTGGCACTAAGAGGACCAGAGTGACACTGTGCATGATATGTCACCATAGAGCCAAGGGGCCATTGTGACACTGTGGGGCTAAATGCAAGCAAGGAGCCCATGGTGACAGTCTGGGGCCTGGTGGAACCACAGAGGTCACTGTGACACTGTGGAACCAAGGAGATCATTGCTGGGCTGCCAGACTTCATGGAACAAAGGATCCATTGTGACACTCCAGGGTCATGGGGGCCCAAGGCACCATTGTGACACTGTGGGGCCCAAGGATCCAAGGGACTTTGTGACACCAAGGGGTCCCACGGAACCAAAGGCACACTATGACACTGGGAAGCCTCATGGAATCAGGGAGACCATTGTGACAGTCTAGGGACACAAGGAACCGTGGTGACACTAAGTTGGCTGGAAGTGTTGATCTGTTGGAGGCTAGGAGGGCTGTGCACAGGGCCCTGGACAGGCTGGATCCAGGAAGTCAAATCCAACAATGTGAGGTTTAACAGGTCCAGATATTGAGTCCTGCACTTTGTCCACAACAACCCCTGAAGTGGTGCAGGCTGGTGACAGAGTGTCTGGACAGCAGCCAGGCAGAAAGGGACGTGCATGGACTGATGGACAGCAGGCTGGACATGAGCCAGCAGTGTGCCCAGGTGGCCAAGAAGGCCAATGGCTCCTGGCCTGGATCAGGGACAGTGTGGGCAGCAGGAGCAGGGCAGTGATTCTTCCCCTGTGCTCGGCACGGGTTGGGCAGCACCTCGAGTGCTGTGTCCAGCTCTAGTCCCCCAATTAAGAAAGGACATGGAGGGGCTGGAGCGTGTCCTGAGAAGAACAACAATGCTGGTGAGGGGACTGGAACACAAGTCGAGTGAGGAGAACCTGAGGAAGTTGGGGTTGTTTATCCTGAAGAAGAGGCTCAAGGGAGGCATGGCAGTGTCAGGGCACAGGTTGGACTTGATGATCTCCAAGGTGTTCTCCAACCTGGCTGATTCTGTGACTCTCTGAAACCACCCTTGCAGCAGTCGCAGGATGAGCCCTGGACCTCCTCTTCAGAAGGTCCAGCAGTCCAGGTCCCTCAGCTTCTCCTCACAGCCCCAAAGCTCATCCTGCCAGTCCTGCAGAGCCTCTGCAGCTCCTCCTCCTTGCCCAGAACAGGGAGCCCCACAGCCAGACACAGCAGCCCAGAGGTGCCCCCCTGGCCTGTGGTGTTTCTGGCAAGGGAGCAGCACGAGTCACTGCAGGAGCCTGCAGACAATTCCTGAAGCACTTGGAGGATGATCCTGCTCCCCAGGAGACCTTCCCATGGTGCTGGGAACTCAGTAACTGAAATGGGGAGTGGGGCCAGAGGGCCAGAGTGGAAATGGCAACCAGGGATGGGCTGTTTGCAGGGGAGGGAAAAGAGGTGGGCAATAGGAAGAAATTTGAAACAGGAAGGGTAAAGAAAGCCCAGGTTAAGCAAAGGAAATGCTGAGAGCAGTTTGGGGGTGGCTGCCAGGCAGTCCTGGCTCTGAGCAACAACATCTGCATTGGCACAGGAAACTCACAGCTCATGGGAACAAACTTTCTGGCTAACTTCAGAGGCCACCACAAACCGGAGTGGTTTCCCTGCTGTCCCCCAGCCCTTCCTGGCCCCAGGGGCTGATGGCATTTGTGCTCACTCAAGTTCATCTCCCCACACCAACACCATGGGGGTGCTCACACCTACTCTGGGCAGTGCAAACAGGGGCTCCTGAGCCAGTGCTGCCTTGTCTGTGCCTGCAAGGATGCGGCACCCGTGTGAGCTGGGGGAGAGGCCAGGGCTGCAGAGGGGGGATGTTGTTGGCAGGTGCATGAGGACGCTCTGGGACGCTGCCCTGGGGTGTCCAGCGCAGTGGGGATGGATCAACCCCTGCTCTGCTGCTCCTTCCCATCTCCCCCAGGGACCTTGCAGAGCCCCTGCCATGCTGTTTGCCCCCAGCCTGCCCACGGCCACCCTGGGGCTGCTCACGGGGCTTTTCTCTGCTGAGCATTGGTCTGGGCGTGTTCTGGAGAGAGCCTGGGCAAGGAGCCTGGAGCCCCCAGGCCCTGCCCTGAGGCGTCATCTCTGCCCCAGCAGTGCCCATGGCCTGTCCCTGCTGCAGCCCCGGCACTGCCACCCCCAGCACTGTGCCCAGCCCCGAGAGCACTCAGGCCCTACAGCAACAACAGGGCCAGGAGGGCAGCGGGGAAGGGGCACGGGAGCAGCACTGGCAACACCAAGTGCTGCTGCTCCTGGGCACAGCTGCTGTGCCAGCACTGATCTGCCCCAGCTCTGCACACAGACATTGCTGCTGCAGCTGCAGAGAAGGGAACAAAAGGGGGATCTCTGCAGAAAACTTGGCTGGGAGATCCTTGATTCCCTTTAAAGCCACCAAGAATGCAGGCCCTCATTGACACAGTCTGTGGCAAGAGGGAAGGTGGAGAGAAACAAAATGAGAAATATCCCAAGGAATGGCTTTTCTCTGTGGACAAGATTAAAAATATGAGGCAAAGAAAATACAACCATAGCTAAATTTAGTAGAAGAATTAAAGATGACTTTTATTACAAGTGATTTGCAGAAATTGGCCATCACTTTAATGTTTCTGAAACCATCCAGTCATCAGTCTCCACACTGCAGCCTTGAGCTCCTGGTTCCTCAGGCTGTAGATGAGGGGGTTCCGGGCTGGAGGCACCACCGAGTACAGAACTGACAGAGCCAGATCCAGGGATGGGGAGGAGATGGAGGGGGGCTTCAGGTAGGCAAATGTGCCAGTGGTGAGGAACAGAGAGAGCACAGCCAGGTGAGGGAGGCAGGTTGAAAAGGCTTTGTGCTGTCCCTGCTCAGAGGGGATCCTCAGCACAGCCCTGAAGATCTGTACATAGGAGAAAACAATGAACATAAAACAACCAAGTGCTAAACAGGCACTAACTGCAATGAGACCAAGTTCCGTGAGATAGGATTTGGAGCAGGAGAGCTTGAGGATGTGTGGGATTTCACAGAAGAACTGGCCCAGGACATTGCCATGGCACAGGGGCAGGGAAAATGTATTGGCCGTGTGCAGCAGTGAATAGAGAAAGGCACTGGCCCAGGCAGCTGCTGCCATGTGGGCACAAGCTCTGCTGCCCAGGAGGGTCCCGTAGTGCAGGGGTTTGCAGATGGACACGTAGCGGTCGTAGCTCATGATGGTCAGGAGGGAAAACTCTGCTGAGATGAAGAACATATAGGAAAAGAGCTGTGCAGCACATCCTGTGTAGGAGATGTTCCTGGTGTCCCAGAGGGAATTGTGCATGGCTTTGGGGACAGTGGTGAGGATGGAGCCCAGGTCGGTGAGGGCCAGGTTGAGCAGGAAGAAGAACATGGGCGTGTGCAGGAGGTGGCCGCAGGCTACGGCGCTTATGATGAGGCCGTTGGCCAGGAGGGCAGCCAGGGAGATGCCCAGGAAGAGGCAGAAGTGCAGGAGCTGCAGCTGCCGCGTGTCTGCCAATGCCAGCAGGAGGAAGTGGCTGATGGAGCTGCTGTTGGACATTTGCTGTGCCTGCCCATGGGGACCTGGTCATGGATAAAGGACAGTGACAAGTCAGCAGAGGCTGCTTTGAGCCAAACCAGGGCCATTCCCTGTAGACTGTCCCGCTGTGACTCACCCACCTTTGTTCCTGCTCTGGGAAAACCTTCACCCAGGTCCCTGCCTGAGCTCCAGTTGTGCTGTCTGAGTGTGGCAGGAGCAGCCAGGCCTGTGTGTGTGGGGTCTCCAGAAGCCATCCCTGCCCTGCTGCCCTGGGTGTGTGGCCATGTGGCAAAGGGACAAGGCTGGATCTTCAGGATCTGTCAGTGGAATCACTCCTAATGCAGGTGGGCTCGGTAGCATCTGCACTTCAACTTCTAAAGGGCATGGGGAGCAGGAAGGAATTTTAGCCATTATTTTCCTACACATGCATCATTACTGTTTCTCAGGTGTCAGAAATCCCCACCATTTCTGCTGCACTCAGAGTTTGCCACTGAGAGATGTGAGAGGCAAAGGATTCCCTGTGGCTCAGGGAAGGTGAGGGGCTGGATGGGCTTGTTCCCCACTGCCCTGGGTTTGCACCTTTGGCTGCAATCAGAGCACAATCACACTCCTGTGTCACCCTGGGATAAACCAGACCCTGCCCAGAGCAGAGGGATCCTTGAATGTCTCAGCCTCTCCAAAGGTCTCTGGGCAAGGGCTCAGCACCCCCTTCTGCCAAGGACACTCACGGCTCCCTTGGCAAACCCAACAGCATTTCCTCAGCTCTGGCATCTCTGCACTTCCCCATGGCACATTCAGGGAACTCCCAGAGGCTGTGGCACAGATTTGCAGCCAGGAGGGCAGCTCAGAGCTTGGAAGGACACAGCAAGGAGATCCCCGGGTGTGCCCATGATGGGATGTCAGGGAGGGGGCTCAGCTCATTCCCCTTTCCCATGGATGCTTTGCCCACAGCCCCACAGGTGACAGGGAAGCTTGGACACCCCATTCCCATGGACACAGCTGCCTGGCAGCAATCCCAAGGGCAGTGCCTGACTCAGCTGCTGCAAATGCCAGAACCTCCCTGAGAGCTCCAGATGACAGTGACAATATCAGGGGAGGGCAGAAAGAAGATGTTGTGGTGCTGTGCCTGGGAGGGCAGGGCACAGACAGCCGGGCACTCAGGACAGTGTTCCCATAGCCATACCCAGCCATAGATTGCCAGAGTTTATTAAGGTTGATTAATTAGTATATTTTACAGAAACATCCAATAGGAGATTCAGTTGCCCCAGTTACACAGCTGTGGGTAAATCCATTTGAATTGGACCATGGGCTTCTTTGCCCTGCTTGTTTTATGACTGATCACACTCTGGTTAAAAACCAAAATGTTCTTCCTGTAGGTTCTTTTCCTGATACTATGACTATACAGTATTTCAGGAATGTATTTAGAAGCATATTGTTCTAAAATGTAAGAGGAAGGGTAGGAAACATACTACTGTTAATTAAGGATTAAAATTATCTAGGTATGTAATAGTAGTTGAATGGAGTTAATTAAGGATTATCAATTTATAAATATATAATAGTAGTTAACTGTTGGAGTCCAGGGCATTCCTTTGGCTGCCCTGGAGGGTCAGGGACCTGGACAGGGTGGGTCTGGGACCCTGGCCCAGAGCCCAGAGGGACATTGGCTTTGATCTCAGTCCATGGGAAAGGCTTCCTGCACTGCGGGAAGGATTGCAAGCCACAAGAGTGTGAAAGATAGTAGTTTAGCTTATCACAGGGCGAGAAAACAGTAGGTTTGGGTTTTTAGTATGGAAGTGAATGGGAGCAAGATGAAGGATTTGGGGCGTTGTCTCCTGCTTCTTCTTTCTTCTTCCTTCACTCCATTTTCTGGAGTGATGGTGGCACAAAGTAGTTTCAAGAGATTGGGTCAAAGTAGGGATGACGTTTTTAGTATAAATGATAGGTATTGGCAAATAATGATAAATAAAGAACATGTAGCAATTAGTATAAAAGATAATGACAGCCCAGTCCAGGAGGAGTCCAGGAGTCACCAGATGCCCGAGCAGCTGCACAGACCTTTGTTGGGCACTGAGAAAATTGTAAGATAAGAAACAATAAACGGAGCATGCAACCTTGAAAAATCATAACCTGAAGACTCCATCTCTTTCTTGTATCTGGCTCAGAAGGCAAAAAGACTCTAAAACCACCTGAATCTCAGAACAAAAACGGAGAGGGAGATGCCATAGGAAACTGTGATCCAGTGAGAGACTTGAACACAGAGAGAGGGCTCTCACTCCCAGAGATAAAGAGGCCCTTTGCTTCCAAACTAAAGCAGCCTATCCTTGAAAGACTGCAGCCCACTGACAAGTGTCCCATGCCACAACAGTTTTGGGAAGACTGTTTTGCCTGTGCGAGGGACTCATTGCCGGGGAGCTTCCCCAACATTCAGGTGGTTCCAGGGTCTTTTTCCCCCCTGCACAGCTCCGAGCCAAGCCGAAGGAAGAGACAGAGTCTTCAGGTTTAGTTTTTTCAAGGTTGCATTTTTCGTTTATTGTTTCTTATCTTACAAATTTCTCACAGTCCAACATGATGTTTGCAGCTGCATGGACTTCTCATGTCTCCCCCCGAGTTGGGCTGTCCTTAATCTTTTATACTAATTACTACGTGTTCGTTATTTACTATTTCTTACCAATGTCTATCACTATTACTAAAAAGGTCATCTATACACTGACCCAATCCTCACGAACTACTTTGTGCCAACGTCATAGCAGAAATGGAGTGAGGGAAGGAGAAGGAAGAAGGAGACAACACCCCAGATTCTCCATTTTGTCCCCATTCACTCCAATGCTATGAACCTAAAATTACTATTTTTTCACTCTATGATAAACTAAACTACAAATATTCACACTCCCGTGGCCTGCAAACCCTCTCTCAGTTTAGGAAGTTTTTCCCATGGACTGAGATCAAAGCCAGTGTCTCTCTGAGCTCTGGGCTGGGGTCTCAGAGCCCCCTGCCCAGGTCCCTGACCCTCCAGGGCAACCAAAGAAATGCCCTGGACTCCAACATCTCCCCGACCTGTTTGAACCAAAAACACTTCCTTGGCCACTCTGTCCATGGCTCGCCGTATACATAGAAACAAACACGGCAAAATCATGAGAAGGATTACAAGACCTACTAAAATATATAACTATTTTTAAAAGTTCCTTCCACAGTGGTGAAAGGTTAAACAAATTGAACAAACCATCCATCCATGACGCAGTTACCTCTCCAAGTTTGTTCACACTCTCCTGCAATTGCTTGATGTTTTCATGAATGGATTTGGAATGATCTGACAAATTCATGCAGCACATTCCCTCAAATTCCTCGCACCCATGCCCATGGGTCAGCAAAAGATAATCAATCACTGCCTTGTTTTGGAGAGTTGCTCGTCTTACACTGTCAATGTCTAATAACATGTCACTCAGTGCAAGAGAGACAGCTCGAGCATGTTTGCTTAGCTAACAACCCACTCGATCCAACTGTGTCAAGGCTGCTCCTGATGTTGCCTGTGGGTAAAAAAATTGCAACTGCAATTCTCTGAGCCTTGCTCCCTGTGTGAACCTCATCATCACAATTTGTGTCATACATTTGAACAGATCTTTTCCCTCTCTGTTTTAGTTCTCTCATCGGTGTCATGTCGGGTGTTAGCAATGAAAGCATTCCAATGCTGCACGGACCACCTGTGGCATTTGCAGGAGTTGCGGGCCAAATTTTGTTCCCACAAATGAAAAAGTTTCCCCTTGGTAGCTGAGCTGGAACATGATTGGATGGTTTTTTCAGCATCTTAGTGTAATTACACCAAGATGATGAATTTCTGTAAAAATTGAGGTTTGGAGTGACGTCTATAGTTTTATTTTTTGCCACTCCAGAAAGGTCAAATTTCACACAGAATTGCATTGGGACCGATCCAAGAATTTCCAGTTCCTGGGGTTCAAAAGGAGCCACAGGAAGGAATTTCACCCAAACATCCCATTGGTCCACTGGATTTACAATGGACTTTGAAATTTCTGGAGGGATGTTTTTTGGAATCGGCCATTCGCCCACTGGCAATCCCACTAAACCTGTTGAGAAAGGTTTCCCTGGTCTTGAGTGTGTCAGGCAGATGGTATCCAAACCTGATGCATTGGCTAGAGTTTCCCAGACATTCTCTTTTGGTTGAGCCACGGGCAAAACTGCCGCATTGCTCAAGGCAACCAAGGAGAGAATGAGGCACAAGGATAGTTCTTTCATTTTCAATGACCTTTTTCCCATGGGAATCCCTAAAAATGCAACATCACCCAAGCCCCAAAGAATTCAAGTCCCAGAGTCTTTTTTGCACATAGAATGAAGGGATGTCTTCTGTCTTGACACTGGCTCACGTCTGTGTGCCCACTTCTCTTCCTCCGGTCTTGGGGTCCGTCTCTGCTTGCGTCTGGACTCGGTACGGTTTCACGTGTCTTGCTGCCAGCCACTTTGGCCCAACTGCTGTGGAGACACAAGCAAATCCCTTGCCCCAAGTTATCAATTTGAGTGGTCCTTCAATTTGACCTGTTTCTGGGTTTCTGACCAAAACCAAAGGGTTTTCCTTCAGTTTTTCTCTCGTGCTGTTTGAAAAATGCCTCATGATTGGTGGAGTTGGCTCTGTAAAAGAGCCATTGAGAAAATTCAACACATACAAGGCTTTATTTAAGCGCATGTATGGTGTTGTGTCTGCTTCTCCTCTTTTTTGTCTGTCTAAAAGGGATTTTAATGTTTGATGTGTTCTTTCAATGATTGCTTGACCTGTTGGAGAGTGTGGGATACCAAAGGTATGATGGACACCTCACTTCTTCAGAAATTTGTCAAGCACTTTCCTTATGTATGTTGGTTTATTGTTTGTTTTGATTTCTTGCGGCACGCTTAAAGATGCAAATGCCTGCAAGAAATGTTGGCAAGCGTGTTGTGCTGTCTCACTTGTGTGCAAAGATGCGAAGACTGCACCTGAAAATGTGTCAACTGAAACATGAACATTTTTGAGTTTCTTAAAGGATGGATCTTTTGTGACATCAGTTTGCCATAACTGCAAACTGTGCAATCCTCTTGGATTGACTGCTCTTATTGATGCAGGAGGCTGCACAAGCTGGCAATCTGGGCAAGCACTAATGATTTCTTTTGCTTGACTTTTGGAAATGTGAAAGCCTTCCATTAGTGCTTGAGCATTCTGATGAAAGAATGCATGACTTAATTTTGCTCGTTCAAAAATGTTCGGTAAAGTCTTTGAAATTGGCATGGTCAATTTGTCTGCGTGTGCATTGCCTTCTGCTAAAAAACCTGGAAGGGATGAATGTGCTCTGATGTGAGAGACAAAGTATTTATGTTTTTTGTTTTGCAACAATGTCCTCATGCACAGCAAATATGAATACAAATTTTCATTGTCAACTTCTCTCAAAAGTGAACTCTTAAGCTTCTTGACTACATTAGCTATGTAAGCTGAGTCTGTGATTAAGTTAAAAGGTTGCTGGAACAGCTCAAAAGTTCTGACTACTGCTGCTAATTCTACTATTTGTGGTGACCCTTGTACTATTCTTATATCTGATTTCCACTCCCCCGTGATGTCATCTTGCCATGTACTTACTGATTTGTGAGTCTTTCTTGAGCTGTCGGTAAAAACTGTTATTGTATCTAACGGCACTTCACTTATTTTCGGTTTTTCTCTGAAACTTATTTTTGCTTTCAACAGCCTGTGACTTGGGAAATGAATAGTACAAACACTTGAGTAATCTAACAATGCAATCTACAAAACTTCTGACTTTTGCAAAGCTTAATTAAAATAATTTTTTTTTAAAGGCAGGTAAATTGTTGTAAAATCTTTGCCTGCCATTGTTTGCAGCTTGGTCTTAGCTTTGATGATGATCTGAGCTATCATTTCTAGACTTGAGAGGATCGTCCTCGGAGACTTGTAAGATAAAAAAATCTACTTTAAAGTCAACAATGGGTCTTTCTGTGATGAATCTCACTGAAAGATCAATCTATACAACTGTATTTTTTCTCCCAACACTGCAAGAAAAAACGGTAAAGATGTTACAAAGTGATGTGCCTGTCTCTGCTGGAGGGCTCTAGCAATTTTCTCAAGGGCTTCTCGAGCCTCAGGGGTGAGGCTCCTGGGAGATTTGATGTTACTGTCCCATTTCAAGAGATTGAACAACGGCGCAAGTTCATTATTTGTGATTCTTAAGATGGATCTTATCTAGTTGATCTCCCCTAAAAATTGTTGCAAATCTTGTAAGTTGTTAACTTTTGATTTAATTTCTATTTTCTGTGGTTTCACTGTTTGTTCAGTGATTTTCTATCTTAAGTATTTCCAAGGTGCAATTTCCTGAATTTTTGAAGTTGAAATTTTTAAACTTGCATGTTGCACCTCTGTGATCACACAGTCACGAGCTCTCTGCAATTCTTGTTGTGTTGGTGCTGCAATGAGCAGATCATGTATATAATGAATGATTTTTGCTCTTGGATGTTTTTCTCGAGCTGGAGACAGTGCCCGTGCAACAAATTATTGGCAGATGGTTGGCGAGTTCCGGAGTCCTTGAGGAAGAACAACCCAATGGTATCTCTGCAGAGGCTCTTCCTTGTTGACACTTGGGATGGAAAAGGCAAATCGAGGAGTATCATCTGGATGAAGTGGAATGTTGAAAAAACAGTCTTTGAGATCAATGATCACAAGCGGCCAATCTCTCGGAATCATTGAGAGAGATGGAAGCCCCAGCTGAAGTGGTCTTATTTTTTCAATGACTTTATTGATTTTTCTGAGATCATGAAGCAATCTCCATGATCCAGAGGCTTTCTTGTGAATGACAAACACTGGGGAATTCTAGGGACTGTTTGTTGGTACAATGTGTCCCTTTTTCAATTGTTCCCTGACTAAATTTTTGAGAGCACTCATTTTTTTTTTTTTTTTTTTTGAGGGGCCACCGATCCACCTAGACAGGATTGTCTGTTTTCTAGGTCAATTTTAAAGTGGTGAGTGCTACAGTGGCCCCCACTAAAAATCTACTTCTAACCTCACGCCCCATTGTACTAAAATGTCCCTTCCCCACACTGTGATGGGTCTTTGCACAACAAATGGGCGAATGATTGCAGTCCTACCTCTTGGCTCTGAGACAACAACCGCATCTTCACTCTGCAGACATAAGGTGTTCCCCCCTATGCCTGAAAGAGGACTCAGGGGAGCAATTAAGTTCCAATTCTTGGGCTAAAAAAGATATGAAATTACCGTGACGTCCGCCCCTGTGTCGAGCATCCCTTTGACTGCGATTGTCTTGTCACTCTGGGTCAATTTACAGACGAGAATTGGTCTGTCTCGGCCTATGTGTTTCACCTAGGAGGCATGAACCTCTATGTACTCACTTGAAGGAGGATCTTGTTCCTGGAGCACTGGCAAGACTTGTTTTGCTGCATGGGGTGGCAATGCAATTGCCCTGGCAATCGAGGTGTTTGGAGGAATGATCAATGGTGGCTGATGAGGCTTCACTAAAACTGTCAACTCGTCATTGCGATCTGCTGAAATGACAGAAGGGTAAATAACAAGTCCCAAAACACTGCTTCTGTCTTTACTTATAATTAGAAAGTCCTGTCTCTTCTACGAGGATCCAGTGACACCAGTGGGTATCACTGCATAATTGTAATCCAAAAAACATATCACTTTGGAAGTTGCCAAGTCACATTGCGCCCCTGGTGGGAGTAACTCTGGATCACTGGGGATCCTACAAATTGTCCTGCTGAGGGCGCTGGATTGTTGTTCCCCGATGATTGTCCCCCTTGCGGAACCTGCTCTTGAGTCATCGCCAGCACTTGTGTCGTCGCGCGTTGACGATTCGCGCTCTTTCTGGAGTTTCCCGACTGAGTTTTTCCACTCGCATTGTTTTTTGCAGGGCGATAATTCCCTCTCCCGCATGTCGGACAATGATCTGTTTAATTTGCATTGTTGGTAACTTGTGGACAATCTTTCTTGAAGTGCTCTGATCTGCTACACTTGTAACACTTTGTTGAAAGTTTGCAAATGCGTCTTTGACAGCTTTTTCCACTTGATCTCCCAAAATTGCTGCAACGTGCTGTGGTGTCCCCACCTTGCTGCATGCTTTTAGAATTTTTGCCATGGTGGGTTGGCCTGGCATTGCACTGATGACGCGCTTGCATTCTGGGTTGGCATTTGCAAATGCAAGACACCGAATTAAATGTGACTTCACTGCTTTATCTGTGACTTGCTTGTCCACTGCTTGTGTGAGACGATCGATGAATGCACTGAAGGGTTCTGAAGGACTTTGTCTCACCTCTGTAAAAATACTTTCTGTGACTTCTGTTGGTGAAACTTTGGCTGCATCCTTGATGTCTGTCAAGACATCTCAAGGAAGAAACCTGGCTTGACGAGCTGCACTGTCAAGCGGTGGATCACCGGCCAATTGTGCTAATGTGAAACTTGCATTTGCTCCTCTTTGGTATTTAATTCTGTAATCATTTAAAATTTTTCTCCATTTTGCTTCCTAAACGATGAATCGTGCATCACTCAGGATCATCGAAGCAAGGGATCGGAGGTCATATGGTGTTAAATCATATATATTAAATGTCCTTTTTAAAAGTTGTTTGAAATATGGAGACCCCAATCCATTGTCACGAACGGCTTTCATCAGATCTTTGATGACTTCACGATCTAACCTCTCCTATCTTGGGTTTGCATCCTGTGCATCATATGTCACTGGCATAGCCATGCTCTTTGGACCCATTGAAAGTGTATCCCCTTTCAATGCATATTTCTTTATGTCTGTCTAGTCTGTCGGATGGAATTTTGGCTTGGCAGAAGCCTGTGCAGTATCTGCCTCTAAAATTGTCTCTTTTGCTGCTTCATCTTTCCTTGAACTTACTTGTTTTGCAGGCTTCACTTTATTGGGTTTTGTTTCTTTGTCTGTTTCCCTTTCTCTCTCTTTTTCCTTCTCCCTCTCTTTCTCTTTCTCTTTCTCTTTCTCTTTCTCTTTCTCTTTCTCTTTCTCTTTCTCTTTCTTTCTCTTTCTCTTTCTCTTTCTCTTTCTCTTTCTCTTTCTCTTTCTCTTTCTCTTTCTCTTTCTCTTTCTCTTTCTCTTTCTCTTTCTCTTTCTCTTTCTCTTTCTCTTTCTCTTTCTCTTTCTTTCTCTTTCTCTTTCTCTTTCTCTTTCTCTTTCTCTTTCTCTTTCTCTTTCTCTTTCTCTTTCTCTTTCTCTTTCTCTTTCTCTTTCTCTTTCTCTTTCTCTTTCTCTTTCTCTCTCCTTCTCTCTTTTTTTCTCCTTTTCTTTCTCCCTTTCTTTCTCCCTTTCTTTCTCTCTCTCTTTTTCTCTTTCTTTCTCTTTCCCTTTCTCTCTTTTTTTCTCCTTCTGTTTCTTTTTTTCTTTTTCCCTCTCTCTCTCTCTCTTTTTCTTTCCCTTTGGAGAGGAATCAGGGTTTGCTGAACATCCTCAAATTTTTCTGAAGCATTTGTCTCTGAGAAAAAACTTCGAGAGAAAGAAGATGTGGGATTGTGGCGAAATGCTGCTTCAGTGAACTTGCGAAAAAACTTGTTCATAAAGTCTTCAGATAACAAAAATGATGAAGCTTGCTGTGCGAACTCAAGTGCCTTTACTCTTGTGGCAGGAATCCCCTCTGATGCTGTGATTCTGATTATATCTTTATTTGTGATTGACATCTCCTGGTCTTCATCAACCACATCATCATCTCTTACCATTGGCAAAGGTTCTCTCGGCTTCTGTTTGAATCGCTGTTCTGAAGAGGTTGATTTTTTATATGAAACTGGAAAAAAACGATGCAGCGTGGGCGTGTGCTCCCAAACCGATGCTTCAGTCGATGCGACTGATGATCGCGCTCGCTGCCTCTCTGCCCCGCCCCTCGGTGACGTTGGCACACTGACAGCTGTTTTCTGCGGGCTCGGAGTTCTGAAGTATCTTTTAAGTTATGGAAAAGCCTGTAAAATCTGAGATATTTTTGGACTCGCGCCCATCCGCAATACCTCAGCAGCTGTCCCTGGATCACCGCATGCAGGCGGCTCAGGTTCATAGCTGCCCGTGGACGTGATCGGGCTCCACAGCCCTTGCTGCTTGGGGGTGGTACCCTCGAGACTCTCCCCGCCTTGGCCACGCCCCGTCCCTGCCCGCTCCGTCTCCGCTGGCCCCGCCCCTGCCCATCTCGGCCCGGCGGTCTCCGGCGGGATACCTCACCCTATCTCATGTTCAAGGTCCGCCCCGTGTCTTTTGTCATCGGAATTAGCACCCCCCTGAAGAGGAACGTGCCTCGGGCTTTGCCCTGCCCCTGTCGCGCCTGTGCCTGGACCGGCCGCAAGGATTTTTGGGGTTTGTAGTATTTGGCCCGTTCTTGAGCCCTCCCCCGCCGCAGCCCTATCCCCTACGGACTGTTCCCGGCGATCCGCACCTCTGTCTCCTGACGCGCCTTGCAATCGCGTCCCGTCGCGTCCCGCCGCCTCGGCTCCCCGCGCGGCCTCGCCCCCCCGCGCCGCCTCGCCCCCCCGCGCAGTCTCGCTCCCCCGCGCAGCTTCGCCCCCCCCCCCCCCGCGGTTCTGATGGTGCTCGCCCCTGTTCTTTCGCCCCCCGTCCTCTCTATCTGCACTCGGTTTTCCTACGGGAAGGGAAAGGAGCAATGGCGAAGGAGGGGTTTGTCGCCGCGGCGAGTCTGGAGGGGTGAAGGGACTTCTAGGTGGAGTTCTTCCCCCCCTCTCCGTGTGCGAATGTGGGGTTTGTTCTTGGATTGCTTCAAAGAAAAGCATGTCCAGATCATCTTGCTTTGTTGGATGGATCAGAAGTTTCATTTCTCCTGGAACTAATCTTGGGGCTTTTGACGAGCTTTTTGTTGGACCTTGAGATACTTTTGTTCTTTCCCCTCCCCCTTCTCTTTCCCCTGGGGGATGTGTCAATCCTGGAGTTAGCATGGCTATCTCTTCTGGCTCCGTGCTAACCTCCCTTTGCTTGCTTGGCAGGTATCCAACCCCGGACGCTTCCCTGCTATATTCTGTTATAACTTCTAACATAATTCTCCCAGCCGACAAAAGTTTTGCGGCAATTTTATCTTTTCTTGTGGCATTATCATAAAGTTTTTGGTTCACTTCCTGCCAAAAACCTGGCTCAAAAAGAAACTGGGTCTCACATTGTGAATAGTTACATTTGACCCATAACATTAGGGCTCGGAGCTCCTTATCTTTCAGCGCTATATTGTATTTTGATATTATTTCTTTTAACTGTTCTAATATAATAATTCTCTCTTGTGATGTTGTCCCTCCCATGAGTGTGGTGTATTCTGAATCTCACTGGTCTTACCAATCCAAAGGTTTGCTGCAGCTCTGGTCCAATTTGTCTCAGAGATGTCCCGATGTCTGTCCAGCAGATCTCAGGATGACGGGTTCCTGGGCCCTGGAAAGCCGTCGTCTGGGACAAAGTGGAACGAGGTGTTCTTCTTTTTGCCAAACAGGTGTTTTTCTTCTCCAGAGATCTCGGCCTGGCAGTTTGATGTTCTGGGAGCTTTTGATTTTTCTGCAGAGGTTTTGTGACCTTTTTTCGGTGCTCCTTTTCAGGAGTGTGAGTCAGGGATGCCAGATGTTGTCCGGCCAAGACGTTAGATGTTTCTGCCCACTCACTCAGAGAAGCCAGGTGTTTCTTTCGCGCAGCCAGGGACGCCAGAAGTCGGGGAGCTTCCCCAACATTCAGGTGGTTTCAGGGTCCCTTTCCCCCCTGCACAGCTCTGAGCCAAGCCGAAGGAAGAGACGGAGTCTTCAGGTGTAGATTTTTCAAGGTTGCATTTTTCGTTTATTGTTTCTTATCTTACAAATTTCTCACAGTCCAACATGATGTTTGCAGCTGCATGGACTTCTCATGTCTCCCCCCGAGCTGGGCAGTCCTTAATCTTTTATACTAATTACTACGTGTTCATTATTTACTATTTCTTACCAATGTCTATCACTATTACTAAAAAGGTCATCTATACACTGACCCAATCCTCACGAACTACTTTGTGCCAACGTCATAGCAGAAATGGAGTGAGGGAAAGAGAAGGAAGAAGAAGGAGGCAACGCCCCAGATTCTCCATTTTGTCCCCATTCACTCCAATGCTATGAACCTAAAATTACTATTTTTTTCACTCTGTGATAAACTAAACTACTATTTTTCACACTCCCGTGGCCTGCAAACCCTCTCTCAGTTTAGGAAGTTTTTCCCATGGACTGAGGTCAAAGCCAGAGTCTCTCTGAGCTCTGGGCTGGGGTCTCAGAGCCCCCTGCCCAGGTCTCTGACCCTCCAGGGCAACCAAAGGAATGCTCTGGACTCCAACAGGGGTGTTCCAGAAGCCTGGAGATGTTGGGAGCATGGACAAGGAGGACCCATGGATACCCCAGGCCCCTGAAACAGGGACCCCAGACAGTGCTGACCCCTGAGTCCCCTGTGATGCCAAACTGGTGATCCCAGAGAAGTGGAACCTCCTGGATTCCCCGGAGGCACAGCAGCCCAGAGAGGGGGAACACCAATACAAACTTGATTTGCAGCAACCCAGATGGGGGGGGGGCTCTAGGACCCCAAAGTGGAGGGACCAGTGAGGAGAAACTCATGGGTGGGTGCTTTTGCTGAATCTTGGTCATTAGTGTATGTTGATGGATTGAATCTTGGTGTTTTGGAGGTTTTTATGGGCACCAGATGCTTGGTGACTTCTAGACATGGACTTGGGCAGGAGGGACCCCCTAACCCAATGTGCCCATACATTGTATTTTTCCCCAAACCAGGATTTCTCATTCCAAAACCTTGGCCAGATGGAGGGAGAGGCTGTGAGGAAGAGGAAGATGCCCAGGGACAGCCAGGCAGGTGAGGAGGAAGTCAGTGCCCCTTTCCCCCTCTCTCCTGCTCCATCTCCCAGCCCAGCATGGCCCCTGGCTGCAGGAAAGCCCCGCTGCCGATGCCGAACTGCCAGGAATGTGTTGGGAGAATCTCCTTCCCCTTCCATGTGGCACGGAGGCAAATCCCATCCTGTCCTTGTCCTTCCTTCCCCAGACAAAGAGCTGAGGATGGAGACCAGGGTGGACAAATCCCCGCAGCAGAACCTCGTGAAAGAGGCCATTTTGAGTGGCTCCATGGTGCAGGAATCCAAAAGGGAGGAAAAACCCCGGAGATCTCACACAAGGAGGGGCTCCAAACCCATTCCAGGGTGCTATGAGGAGGAAAGACCCACCCTGTGCCAGGAAGGTGAACAGCGCTTCAGCTGGGGCTCTGAGCTGGTGGTGCCTGGGCAGCTTCATGATGGGGAGAAGCCCCACAAGTGCTTGGAGTGTGGGAAGAGCTTCAGCTGGAACTGCCTCTTGATCAGACACCAGCTGATCCACACTAGGGAGAGGCCCTACGAATGTCCCAAGTGTCAGAAGAGATTTCAGACCAGCTCCAACTTCCTATGCCACCAGTGCATTCACACAGAGGAGAGGCCCTTCCGCTGCCCCGACTGCAGGAAGGGCTTCAAGCACAACTCCCACCTCATCACCCACTGGTGCATCCACACTGGGGAGAGGCCCTACGAGTGTCCCCAGTGTGGGAAGAACTTCACCCAGAGCTCTGAGTTGAGCCAACACCAATGGAGGCACCAGTAAGGGAGGCCCTGTGAGTGCTCTGACTGTGGGAAGAGCTTCCTGCACTGCTCCAACTCTATCCCCATCAGAGGACACCTTTGGGCAGAGACCTGGTTACCCACAGTCCCCATGATCCACATTGGGAAGGGACTGGTGGTTCTTTTATTTTGTTATAATTATCTTTTGATTCAGCTTCATCCCTTTAAAACACACTAAAATGTGGTAAAAATCAATAAATTTATCAGAGGCATCTAAAGCTTCATTTTTTACTACTGTTTTTGGGGAATCTGGGATTCAGGGAGATCCTGGGGAGGATGTGTGTGGTTTGGGGAGAATTATCATAGTTATCTCTATTCCTTGGCACTCCAAAATATGAGAGGGATTGATCTCTCAGCTCAAAACCACTCAGTGTCACTGAAAACTACTCAATCCCTCCCTAAAAGTACTCAATTCCACATCCCCTCAGTGTGGAATGGGTTTGGAAGGGGGTTGGGTGAAGTGTCCTGCAAATCAGGAGTGGTGAGATGGGCATTGGGTGGCGTAGGATTGGTGGGATGGGGATTGGGAGGGATGGGATGGGATGGGATGGGGGAAATAGAGCTTGGGAAGCGGTCTTGATGTCCAGGAGAGGTGGAATGGGTTTGGGTGGGGATTGGGAGCGTGTGCTGAAGTCTGGAATGAGGCAGCAGAAGGCTGGGATGATGGAGATGGAACTCTTTCCTGAGTGAGTTTTTGGGTATTCCATGTTCTTGAAGGGATTTTGGTGCATCCCAGGTTTCTGAGGTGGTTTTGGGATGGTCACTGCCCCAGCCCCAGCCACTGCAGCCTCTGGTCCAGCCCCAAAGTGGCTGCCAAGCCCCTGGCACCTCAAAAATCCCACCTGTGAGAGGGACCAGAGAAGGTGAGGCTGTGACACAGGTGTGACACTGATACATCCCACAGCCCTGGAGCTCACAGCAGCTGAGATGATGCTGGATCCAAGGCCCTGACTGTGGATCTCTCTCTCTTCTTCTGACTTTCTCTTCTCAACATGTGGATAACATCTGAAGTTGTAGCGTTTAGAGTTTTCTGAGTCAGTGGTTTGTGAAGTGCCTTTCCATAATTCCAGGTTTAATAGAATTTATAAGCTATGTTAAATACTATTCCTCTGTAAATGGTTTAGTCATAGGTTATAAGTTCAGAAAAATACTTTCAAGTGCTGTTCTTTGTCTAAATTGTGAAGTTGAAGGTGTAAGTTGAAGTTAAGGTATAAGTTAAGTCCTGTTTATTTGGAGGTCTGTGACACTTTTTGGCCGTGTTCCTTTTATCCTTGCCCTCACTGTCCTCTTGTCACACACTCAGGGACAGTCCTCAGTTCATTTCTGGTTTGATTGCCTGGGTTTTGTTTGGTTCTGTTGTTGCTTTTCTTTCCTGGTGTGCCTGAAGTGTCCAGTCATGGAGAGAGTGACTCTTGCAAGGAACTTGTCATGCCTCACCACCTGTGCTCCTAACTGGTGATTTTTGTCAAATATGCTAATCTGCTTAACTTATAGAACTGTATTCACTCTTTGGGGGGCTGGGCATTTTGTGGACATTTTCCATATCTGCCCCTTGGAGGCCTCCAATAAAGATCAGCCTTTCTACTACCTCCTCTATAATATTATCTCTAAAGGGGGTTGTTTTCTCCTCTTGTTTTTTTCTCCTTCGTCACTGTGACTAGGGCTTACTGGCTTGCTTCTCTGCTCCTCTACCACTTGGGAGAGGAAAAATCCTCTGCACTTGGTAGGCTCCTACAAGTCCCATTCCTTAAACCTGTCCTGGGGATGGATCAGGGATGGAGTATCTCATGATCATTGGTGCTTAGTGGGTGGAAAACTTCTGTTATCATGATGTTGTTAGTCCTGCTCCATTCTCTATGTATTTTATAGTAAAGAACTGTTGTTCCTTTTCCCACAGTTTTGCTCGGGAGCCCTGTAATTTTGGAATTTCATCCAAGGGGATCATGGGGACAGTTTTAGGTCTCATGGAACCAAGGGGCCAGTGTGATTCTGAGAGGCCCCGTGGATCCAAGGAGACCACTGTGCTCCGGCAGGACCCCATGGAATCATGGAGTCCATTGTGACACTGCTGGGCGCCATGGAACCAAGGACTCCTGTGACACTGAGGAACCTCACGGAAACAAGGGAACAGGGAACAGGTCTGGCTGGCCTGGCCTCCCAGGGGCTGCCTGACAGCTCCAGCTGACCATGGATGTCACGGGTCACTTCTCATCTGCAGCTCTGGGGCTCCGTGCTTACCTTCCTGTGGAAAAGAACTGTCCTTCTCTTCCAGGGACCCATGGCCAAAATTGGGATTTGGCCTCTAGAATTCTGTATATCCAAGGATTACTTCCAGCCCAAAGCTGCCAGAAGAGAAAAGTCTGTCTGGCTTGACCTCCTGGGGGCCACATCTGGCCACCAGATCGCCTCTGGTGATCTACCACCAAAACACTGGGGCTCCATGCTTTGCTTCCTATGGAAAAGGACAGTCCTTCTCATCCATGAGCCCAGGGTCAAATTTGGGATTTTATCCCCCAGATTGTATCCAAGGATTGTTCGTAGGGGAAAACGTGCAAGGACAGACAAGTCCTGCTGACCTTGGCCTCCTGGAGGCCACCTCTGATCTGCCTTCAAAACATTGGGGCTCCACCCTTTCCTTACTACGGAAAAGACCCATCATTCCAGGTGCCCGTGATCAAAATTTGGAAGATCCCACTTCCAAATTTCCATATATCGAAGGATTGTTATCAGATCAAACCTTCTGGAAAAGACAGATCTGCCTGGCTTGGCTTTCCAGGGCCCCCTCTCATCTGCCTTCAAAACACTGGGGCTTTGTGCTTTTCTTCCTGTGGAATTAAACATCTTTCATGTCCAGGTGCCCATGGCCAATATTGAGAATCCATCTCCCAAATTCCATATATCCAAGGATTGCTTCCAGACAAAAGCCACCATTACCATCAAGTCTGGCTGGCTCTGCCTCCTGAGGGCCTGCTCTCACCTGCCTTCCAAACACTGGGAGCTCCGTGCTTTCCTTTTTTATGGAAAAGACTCATCCAGCTTGTCCAGGCAGAAATGGCTGAAATCGGGACTCCACATTCCAAATTCCCTGTATCCAAGGGTTGCTCCCAGACAAACCTGCCAGGACAGACAGATGTGACTGGCCTTGGCCTCTGGTGGCTGTGTCTCATCTGTCTCTGAAACACTGGGACTCGGTGCTTTCCTTCCTGTGGACACCCCTGTGACCCCTGTGGGCTTATGGAACCCAGGGGCCATGGTGACACTGCAGGGCTTGTGCAACCAAGAGGACCACAGTGATCCTGTGGCATTCCATGGAACCAAGGGGCCACTGTGGCACTGAGGGGCCCCAAAGAGCCGTGGTGCCTTTGTGGCATTGCAGGGCCCATGGAACCAAGAGAATATGGAACAGCTCAGCCTGACTTGGGCTCCTGGGGGTGCCTGAGACATCTGGCTGATCTTTGCATGGTGAGAGCTGCTTCTCCTCTGCCCCTGAAGCACTGGGGCTCCATGTTTTCCTTCCCAGGGAACCGGACCTGTCTCCCTCCTCAAGGTACAAATGGCCAAATTGGGATTGCATCTCCAAGTTTCTGTATATCCAAGGATTGATTCCATATGAAACTTGCCAGGACAGACAGCTCTGGATGGCCTTGGCCTTTTGGGGCCACCTTGTATCTGCCTTTGAAACACTGGGGAGCCGTGCCTTTCTTCCCATGGAAAAAAAAACTTTCAAGTGCAGGCATCCAAGGCCAAAACTGGGAATCCTCCCCCAAAATTCCATTTATCCAAGTATAGCTCCCAGACAAAATCTGCCAGGACTGACAACTCTAGCTTTCTTTGACTTCCTGAGGGCCAGCTCTTAGCTGCATTGAAACATTGGGGCTGTTCTCCTCCAGGTGCTCTGGCCAGAATTGGAATTTGGCCTCAAAAATTCAGTCTATCCTAGGATTGCTCCCAGACAAATTCTGCCAAGACAAACAGGTCTGGCTGACCTTGGCCCCTAGTGACTGACTTTCATCTTTCAATACTGGGCTTCTGTGGTTTCCTTCCTATGGAAAAGAACTGTCCCTCTTGTCCAGGCGGTCTTGTCCTCAAGCCCTTGGCCACTGTGAAGGGACAAAGGAGCTCTGTGCTCAGTGGAGTGCAGACTGAGGACAGGGGACGAGAGCCCTGGCGGGGATTGAAGGGTGATTTCAGAGATGGGCGATCATTTTGACATGGCAGAAAAGAGAGAGAAACAAAAAAATTATGCAAAGGGCAGCTGGAGAAGTCCAGACTGGACACCAGGAGAAAGGAATTTCTCTCTCAGGGCAGGGCTGTGGTACAACACATCCCCCAGAAGGAGCCTGGAGCAGCCCAAGGCTCTGTGTGCCCAGGCAGAGGCAGGCAGGACGCAGAGCTGTCAGCAAAGGAAGGGGCCAGCGAGGTGGGGCAGCCGGGGGATGACGACAGCCTGCAGGGACAGAGGCACAGGGCATGGACACCGTAGGACAGCCTGGGCTGGAGAGGGCACAGGGATGGGCAGCAGCTGAAAGGCCCTGACAGAGCCAACTCCTACAGCACTTTGGCCATGGCTGCTGGCCCTGGCACTGAGGCCAGGAGGGGACAAGTGACCCTTGCAGCCCAGGGGCCTCATTGCCTCCTTGTCCCTGCTCAGCAGCCTGGCAGGGGCCGCCCCATGCTCCTGTCCTTGGCATTGCACATCCCCACATCCCAGTGCCCCGGGAAGAGCCCTGAGCAATGAGGGAAGGACAGGATCTGCCTTGGCAGGGGCTGGGGCTCAGGCCTGGGCCCTTTGCATTCCTGAAACACATCCAGGTTTGCTCAGCACCCAAAGACACCTTTTCCTTGTTTGTCCTCACCAGTCCACAGTGCTTGCAGTGTTCTGCTTAACTAGAACCTGGGGACACTTTCCTATGAGTTATGTCCCTCAGTGGGACCCATTAAAAGTTGAAGAAACTTTGGACTTTGAATCTGACTTTGAGTTCTTGAGAAGTTTTTTGAGCACACTCTGAGGGACTCAGTCTGATGTAACAGCACCAAAGTCCCAAGAGGGTCATTAAAGTCTTTGTGCTGTGTCTGTGCTGCTGGGCTGGGCTGGGCTCCTGGCACAGAGGAAGCTCCTGGCAACCAAGAAGAGCTTGAAAAAGACACTTCTGAGGAGCAGCTCCTTTCCCAGCCCAGCAGGGCTGAGGGCACTGCCTGCAGGTACCTGAGAGCAGTGAAGCAGACAGAGGCTTAAAGCAGCTGGGAGGACAATTCTGAGATTATTCATGGAGAAATCTTCACAGCTTTTGACACAGTCAGTCCCTGGCTGCAGGGATCTCCTAAAGCTGACCCCTGACAGGACTGACATGACTGTAAGGACGGTTCTGCTGCTGTTCCTGGTTTGGGGGAGGATGTGCTCCAGAGCAGGGCTGCCCTGGGCACCATCAGAGGGACAGGGCAGGATGGCTCCTGCTGCCAGGGGTGGGTGCAGGGGCTGAAGGTGGGGCTGCAGCCAAGTGTGCCCAGGGCTGTCGTGCAGAGCAGCTCCTGCAGCCCTGAGGGCTCTTGGCCAGGCCAGGGCATCTGCCACTTGCCAGGGGCAGCTCTCAGCCTGCCTGGGAGCTCCCTGTGGATTGTGGAGGGGAGCTGTGGGTGCAAGGAGTGACTCCTGCCAGGGCACGTCCTGCTGCTGTGGAGAGGGTGCTGTGTGGGCCAGGGCTGCTCACAGCTCCAGCTCATGCCCAGGTCATTCCCAAGGGGCCTTTTCATGAGCTCATTCAGGGCAGGGGTTTCCTGCTTGAGTCTCTGCTTTCCTGAATCTGTGCTCCCGCTTTTCCCTGGCTCGCCTTGGTGGCAGTGGAAACTCAGCTGTGCAGGGCAGAGCAGGGGCTGAAGCTCTTGAACCATCCCACTTGGTTTTCCTGGGAACCTCAGCAAGTGCTTCCAGCGCCCCAGCCTCCAGGTCCATGCAGCATCCCCTTTCCATGGTGCCCAGGCCTGGGGGAGCTGTTCTTTAATCCCTGGAGCCGCGAGCAGCTGCAGGGCAGAGCTGGCCCAGGGGCTGGGCTGGGCTCTGGCAGCACTGGCAGGGAAGGAGCCCGGGGCCACAGGAACAGCTCGAGCTGGGACAGCTCCAGCAGCAGAGCCGTGGGCAGGGAGGGAGGGAGGCAGCGCTGAGGGAAGCCCTGCTGCAGGGGAGATGTGGCACCTGCCGGCCCTGCCCTGCAGGGCACACACTGCCCTGAGCAGCACAGCTCTTGTGTCCCCTCGCAGCCAGCACAGCCCTCAGCCCGGGGGCTCGGGCCCTCAGTCCCCTCCTGGGCCGGCAGAGCAGCTCCAGAGATGAAGGGCATCTCTCCTGCCATGTGCCCATTCCTGCTGACCAGGGCCTGAGGGCCACTGTCCTGCACTGCTGCTGCCTGGGAGGGGCTGTGCAGGCTGGGCAGGGAAAGGCTTTTCCTCAGAGCCAGGTCTCTCTCCTTGCCTTGCCCAGGTGATCCTGGCATTGCTGATGGGCTCTCTGGGAATGGCAGCTCCAGCTGCAGGCTCAGGCCCAGCCCTTGGGCTCCTCCTGTGCAAGCTGAGCACAGCAATGGGGGTCCCAGCTCCCTCTGCCCTGGGGAGCTCTGGGCAGGGCAGGCTGGAGGCTGGGAATGAGCTGACTCTCCTCCAGCAGTGCCATGGACAGGACCCTGGGTGTGTCCTGGGGATGCCATCCAAGCTGTGAGCTGCCCCAGGGGACACTGGGGGACAGGAGTGTCCTTGGCCAGGAGTGGGGCTGAGACTCTGAGAAAGGCTGAGCCAGTTTGCTCTGCTGTGGCTCCCTCTGCTCTCAGCTGTGTCAGGCTGATTTTCAGGGGAACACAGGGACTGCCCTCGATCTCAGAAAGGGCAGCTGGGGACAGATGGAGCACAGAGCAGCTCCCCTCACCCTTCACTGAGTTACAGCCACTGCTCTTGCCTTGCACAGTTTCTCTCTGATCTCCCTGGGCACAGCAGGAACACCTCTCCAGCTGCTTGGCCATCACCGTTCCTTAGCCCTGGCACAGGAGATGCCTGCCAAGCTCCTCTGCCTCAGGAGCAGTTTGGGCTGATGAAGTCCAACCCCAGGACTGGCCCCTGTCCCTGTTCCCATGACCCCAGTGCTGCAGAGCAGAGCTGACCCCGGTTCCATGGGCAGAGCCCCTGCTCGTCACAGCAACGGGGTCAGTTCCCAGCAGAGCTCCAGGCACGGGGCTGAAGGAAGGGCTCTGAGAAAAGAAAAATTGGGTGGCACAGAGCAGCAAGGCAGGGCTGGGAGAAAGGTTTGGGCATTGCTCAGCAAAGTCTGCCCTGACTTGTCTCTGTGTCCTCCTTGAACAGGACTCCATCACAGAGTGAAGAAATGTCAACAGCAGCTCCATCAGCCACTTCCTCCTGCTGCCATTGGCAGACACGCGGCAGCTGCAGCTCCTGCACTTCTGCCTCTTCCTGGGCATCTCCCTGGCTGCCCTCCTGGCCAACGGCCTCATCATCAGCGCCGTAGCCTGCGGCCACCTCCTGCACACGCCCATGTTCTTCTTCCTGCTCAACCTGGCCCCACCGACCTGGGCTCCATCCTCACCACCGTCCCCAAAGCCATGCACAATTCCCTCTGGGACACCAGGATCATCTCCTACACAGGATGTACTGCACAGGTCTTTTTCTTTCTGTTATTCATTTCAGCAGAGTATTTCCTCCTGACCATCATGAGCTACGACCGCTACGTGTCCATCTGCAAACCCCTGCACTACGGGACCCTCCTGGGCAGCAGAGCTTGTGCCCACATGGCAGCAGCTGCCTGGGCCAGTGCCTTTCTCTATTCACTGCTGCACACAGCCAATACATTTTTCCTGCCCCTGTGCCATGGCAATGTCCTGGGCCAGTTCTTCTGTGAAATCCCACACATCCTCAAGCTCTCCTGCTCACACTCCAACCTCAGGGAACTTGGGCTCATTGCAGTTAGTGCCTGTTTAGCATTTGGTTGTTTTGTGTTCATTGTTTTCTCCTATGTGCAGATCTTCAGGGCTGTGCTGAGGATCCCCTCTGAGCAGGGACAGCACAAAGCCTTTTCCACCTGCCTCCCTCACCTGGCCGTGGTATCTCTGTTTATCAGCACTGGTTTTTTGCCTACCTGAAGCTGCCCTCCATCTCCTCCCCATCCCTGGATCTGGCCCTGTCAGTTCTGTACTCGTGGTGCCTCCAGCCCTGAACCCCTCATCTACAGCCTGAGGAACCAGGAGCTCAAGGCTGCAGTGTGGAGACTGATGACTGGATGTTTTCAGGAACATTAAACTGCTGGCCAATTTCTGTAAATCACTTCTAATAAAAGTCATCTTTGATACTTCTTGTTGGTTTAATTTTGGAGGATTTTTTTTTTTTTTTTTTTTCCATACTGTACACAAATAATATCATTGTTTGTGCCATTTCTCATTCTGTTTTTCTCCACTTTCTCTGTGGCCACAGACTGTGTCAACAATGGGCTGCACTCTTAGTGGCTTTAAAGGAACTCAGGACCTCCCAGCCAAGTTTTCTGCAGAGATCCCCCTTTTCTGTTCCCTTCTCTGCAGCTGCAGCAGCAATGTCTGTGTGCAGAGCTGGGGCAGATCAGTGCTGGCACAGCAGCTGTGCCCAGGAGCAGCAGCACTTGGTGTTGCCAGTGCTGCTCCCGTGCCCCTGCCCCTGCCCTCCTGGCCCTGCTGTTGCTGTAGGGCCTGAGTGCTCTCGGGGCCGGGCACAGTGCTGGGGGTGGCAGTGCCGGGGCTGCAGCAGGGACAGGCCATGGGCACTGCTGGGGCAGTGCTGACGCCTCAGGGCAGGGCCTGGGGGCTCCAGGCTCCTTGCCCAGGCTCTCTCCAGAACACGCCCAGGCCAATGCTCAGCAGAGAAAAGCCCCAGTGAGCAGCCCCAGGGTGGCCGTGGGCAGGCTGGGGGCAAACAGCATGGCTGGGGCTCTGCAAGGTGCCTGGGGGAGACAGGAAGGAGCAGCAGAGCAGGGCTGATCCATCCCCACTGCGCTGGACACCCCAGGGCAGCGTCCCAGAGCGTCCTCATGCACCTGCCAACAACATCCCCCCTCTGCAGCCCTGGCCTCTCCCCAGCTCACACAGGTGCCGCATCCTTGCAGGCACAGACACGGCAGCACTGGCTCAGGAGCCCCTGTTTGCACTGCCCAGAGCAGGCGTCAGCACCCCCATGGTGTTGGTGTGGGAGATGAACCTGAGTGAGCACAAATGCCATCAGTCCTTGGGACCAGGAAGGGGTGGGGACAGCAGGGAAACCACTCAGGTTTGTGGTGGCCTCTGAAGTCAGCCAGAAAGTTTGTTCCCTGAGCTGTGAGTTTCCTGTGCCACTGCAGATGTTGCTCAGAGCCAGGGCTGCCTGGCAGCCACCCCAAACTGCCCTCAGCATTTCATTTGCTTCACCTTGGCTTTCTTTACTCTTCCTGATACAAATTTCTTCCTCTTGCCCACCCCTGTTCCCTCCCCTGCATACGCCCAACCCTGGTTGCCCTTTCCTCTTGGCCCCACTCCCATTTACTTTCCTGCACCTGGCACCATGGAATATCTCTCGGGGGCAGGATCATCCTCCAAGTGCTTCAGGAATTGTCTGCAGCCTCCTGCAGTGCCTCATGCTGCTCCCTTGCCAGAGGTACCACAGGCCAGGACAGCACATCTGGGCTGCTGTGTCTGGCTCTGGGGCTCCCTGTTCTGGGCAAGGAGAGGAGCTGCAGAGGCTCTGCAGACTGACAGGATGGGCTTTGGGGCTGTGAGGAGAGCTGAGGGACCTGGGCTGCTGGACCTTCTTCAGAGGAGTCCCAGGGCTCATCCTGCAACTGCTGCAAGGGTGGTTTCAGAGAAACACAGAATCAGCAAGGTTGGAAAGACCTTGGAATCATCAAGTCCAACCTGTGCCCTGACATTGCCTTGTCTTCCCTGAGCCTCCTCTTCTCCAGGATAAAAATCCCAGCTCCCTCAGGTGCTCCTCACAGGATTTGTGTTCCAGACCCCTCACCAGCCTTGTTGCCCTTCTCTGGACACGCTCCAGCCCCTCCATGTCTTTCCTAACTGGGGAGCCCAGAACGGCACACAGCACTCGAGGTGCTGCCCAGCCAGTGCTGAGCACAGGGGAAGAATCACTGCCCTGTCCTGCTGGCCACACTGCTTCTGATCCAGGCCAGGAGCCATTGGCCTTCTTGGCCACCTGGGCACACTGCTGGCTCCTGTCCAGCCTTTTCTGTCAGTCCTCACAGGTCCCTTTCTGCCTGGCTGATGTCCAGCCACTCTGTCCCCACCCTGCACCACTTTAGGTGTTGTTGCGGCCAAAGTGCAGGACTCAGTACCTGGACTTATTAACCTGACTTTGTTGGATTTGGCTTCCTGGATCCAGCCTGTCCAGGGCCCTGTGCACAGCTCTCCTACCCTCCAGCAGATCAACACTCCAAGTCAACTTGGAGTCACCGCAGTTCCAGAGCCCTCGATGGTCACAATGATCTCCATGAGTTCATGAGGCCTCCCAGTGTCACAGCATCCCTTTGGTTCCGTGGGACCCCTTGGTGTCACAAGTCGCTTGGATCCTTGGGCCCTGCAGTGTCACAATGGTGCCTTGGTCCCCCAAGGCCCTGCAGTGTCAGAATGTATCCTGCGTTCCGTGAGATCTGGTAATTCAGCAATGATCTTTATTCCAATACCACAGTGGCCTCTTGGTCCCAAGGGCACCATGGTGTCAAACATGTTTCCTTCATTCCAGGAGTCCCTGAGGAGCAGCACTGGCCCCTTGGTTCCATGGGGCCCTGCAGTGTCACATTGGCCCCATCATGACACCAGGTCCTGCTCTGTCCCAATGCTCTGCATGGTTCCACAAGGTCCTGCAGTGTCACAGTGGCCTCTTGGTTCCATCAGGCCTCAAACTGCCACCATTAATTCCCTCATGCTGCAGTGTCACAATGGAGCCCTGGTTACACAAGATCCTGCAGTGTCACCAGGGACCCTTGGTTCCATGGGGCACCCCAGTGGCACAATTGCTCCCTCAGTTCCAAGAGTCCTTGCAATCACTGGCCCCTTGATTCCATTGGGCCCAGGGTCTCACCGGGTCTCCTTGGTTCTGCAGTGGCACAATGGCCCCTTGGTTCAGCAAGGCCCCACAGTGTCACAGTGGCCTCTGTGGTTCCACCAGGCCCCAGACTGTCACCATGGTCCTTGCTTGCATTTAGCCCCACAGTGTCACAATGGCCCCTTGGCTCTATGGTGCCATGTCGTACACAGTGTCACTCTGGTCCTCTTAGTGCCACCAGGCCCTGCAGTGTCACAATGGCCCCTTGCTTCCCCAGCACTCTGCAGTGTCACCATCATCAAGAATCAACCAGGCTGGAAAAGACCTTGGAGAGCATCAAGTCCAACCTGTGACCCAACACCACCTTGTCACCCAAACCATGGCACTGAGTGTCACATCCAGTCATTCCTTAGACACTTCCATGGACAGTGAGTCATCCACCTCCCTGGACAGCCCATTCCAGTGCCCAATCACATATTCTGTGAAGAATATTTCCTAATGTCCAGCGTAAACCTCCCCATGTGCAGCTTAAGGCCATGTCCTCTTGTCCTGTCACTGTTCCCTGGGAAAAGATACCACCCCCACCTGGCAGCACCCTCCTGTCAGTAAAGAGTGATGAGGTCTTCCCTGAGCCTCCTCTTCTCCAGATAAACAACCCCAGCTCCCTCCGGTGCTCCTCACAGGACTTCTATTAGAGACCACTCACCAGCCTTGTTGCCCTACTCTGGACACACTCCAGCCCCTTCATGTCCTTAATGAATTGGGGGCCCAGAACTGGACACAGCACTCGAGGTGCTGCCCAAGCAGTACAGAGCAAAGGGAAGAATCACTGCCCTGCTCCTGCTGCCCACACTGTTCCTGATCCATAGGAGTGCCAGGGGTTGGATGAGGGAAATGGTGGGAGGGGACGAAGTCTGATTGATTGTCAGCCATGAAGGTCTTGATTTTCATATCTATTCAGACTGCATTAGAAGGTGCTGGGAGTCAATATCAATTGGACATTGCTGATATCAATCTATAAACAGGAAAATGAAACTGGAAAACAGTTCTCTCTGCATTGTTTTCAGTATAGTGTATTCCCTTTGAATACACTTCTGAAATTGTCTAATTAACCACACAAGAACTAAAAACTTAAATTATTCCCATGGGCTTTTCTTGTTCGGTATATTGAACAAATATTTACAAGCTTTTCTCCCTGAATTCCTGAACTGAAGAGCTCAAGAAAGAAGACGCCTCTGGAGTACTAAAATTCATCATCAAATTCCAAGGGGCTGAGGATCCATCCTCACCAGAGCAGGAATGAACAGAAATGGGCACAGCTTTCTGGCTGCCCCAGCTTTGGGATGGGCCTGGGCCTGGAGCAGGAGAAGTTCTTGAGAGCCCCAGTGTGGAGAGATTGTCTGAGGCATGGCTGCAAAGTAAAGGCCATGCTGCAAAGTAAAGGCCATGAGAAGATCTGACTTGTTAAGATTTAGCAGAGAACATGCAGGACGATGTGACAAACAGCACGGATACTGTGTCCTTGTACAGAGAAGTTTCAAAATAACAAGGATGTTGATCAGCAGAAATCATGTAGCTGTAACTACAAGGCTAACTGCAAAAAGAATATGCATTGTGAAATAGCGAACCAATTAGGAGCTACAATTTTGTAATATGCATGAACTAATTAACTGCACTATATCTGTACGCGAGCACGTTAATAAATCTGAGACTTGTTGATCATGATAGCATGAGGCTCGTCTCCCGTTCTTCCACAAATGGTGACCCTGACGACGTGATACCACGGTGAGAAGCAACGTAGGGTTTGGGTCCTGCAAGCAGAGGGACGGCTACAGAGCATTACCGGAGAGCTCCGTGCCCTAAGCGACCACAGAGGTGGGCTTAGCCGATACGTGCTGCCGAGACCTGGAGAGGCTGCAACAGCGCTGACGTGAGTATGGATAGGCAAGCAGCATATGATTTATTTACAGCGTTTCTGCAAAAGCGGCAGGTTAAAGGGATAGAATTAAGTAAAGAACTACCAGACCTTTTAAAGTTCGCTTACTCTCAAGGTTTCTTTATTAACCCTCATACTGTCCATGAATTGTCTGAATGGAGACGGTTCGGGGATAAGCTGTGGGAACTCACGTTAGATGATGATAAGGCGGCGAAAAAGATGAGTAAACTTTGGAGGGTAGTTCACAACGAGTTACTTTTGTATCAGGCAGAGAAAAGGGCAGCACGGAAGTAGTTACGGCTCAGGAAAAGAATCAAAAGTATGATCCCCAGTGGGGCACTAGTACCCCTAATCCCCCCGTATTCACGACAGTTCATTTGCCGGCTGCAGCACCCGTTTCACCTTCAGCTCCTCCAGTAGCAGAAGAGCCTGTCCGGGAGAGGAGTAATAAGGGGGGGCCTCCTTACAGCCCTGAGAACAGTGTCCTATCCCTCAGTCGGCAAGCAGCCAAGAGCCTATCCCTGGGGCAGAGTCTGACCTTGCGGGGGCCATGGCAAGGGAGCGCCGGGAGGTTTGGGCAGCCCTAGCACGGCAAGGTGCCGAACAGGGTGATCAGGACATATTGGAGGCAGCCTCCGGGTGCCTTGCCTTCCCAGTTACTTTTGCCCCTAATCCTGCTGGGGGACTGCAAGCCACAGTAACAGTTTCAGATTGGAAAATGCTAGCACAATTGCGCTCCACTGTGGGGCAATATGGGGTCACTAGTGAGCCCACAAAGCAGATGCTTGAATACCTTTTCAATGCCCATGTTTTGCTACCATCAGATATTAAGGGGATTGCTAGGCTCATCTTTACACAACATCAACACCTTTTGTTTAATGCACATTGGCAGGCTGAAGCTCAAGCCTCAGTCGCCATACAAAGGGACAAGGAGATCCATTACAGGGCCTCACATTAGATGAGTTGTTGGGATTAGGACCGTTTCAACAGATGGAGGCACAGGCACTCATGGGGCCAGATAAATGCCGTGAGGCAATGAGAGTAGCCAAAAGAGCTATTGAAAAAGTCAAAGCACCTGGAGGTATACCTATTTACATGGGAATAAAACAGGGTCGAGAAGAAGCATTAGGTCCTTTTGTTGATAAAATTGCTGAGGCTATAGATAAAGCCGGTGTCCAGGACTTTATGAAGGGAGCTTTGTTAAAGCAGTGTGTTCTCCAGAACTGTAATTCCCTACTAGATCAATAATAACCACTATGGCAGGAGACTGGACAATAGCAGACTTATTAGAAAAAGCAGCAACTGTGCCATCAGGGTCGCAGGCATTTTTAGTGGAAGCAATTAAGCAGTTAGGATTGGACTACAGGAACAGGCAAAGACATCACAGACACAGGTGTTAGCAGCTCTTGCGCCTCTCCAAGCAGCAACGGCAAGCACCGGCCCTCGTCCCTCACCACCTGGTGGACGCATGAAATGTTTTCGCTGTGGTAGTAGCGGGCATCTACGCCGAGAATGTCAGGCGGCCGGAGTCTGGTGTGCAAAATGCCGCTCTGACTCACATAATACCACTGCCTGTCGCCGGAGATCGGGAAACTTCCGGAGCAGCGCGAACAGCGGCCGCAGGGACACAAATGCAGCTGCAATGCCACCAGCGCCATCCACAGCATCAGCCAACAACTACAACCAGCCACCAGCGGGAGCCTCGGCATGGACGTGGCAGCCGCAGATGTCACCATAATGACTACACACCCATAAGATTCCAACTGGACTTAAGGACCTATCATGATTAATGGAAGAGCAGTGGGAGGACTTTTGCTAGGTCGCTCTTCAACCACGATGATGGGACTATTTGTGTTACCTGGTGTCATTGATGCGGACTATTGTGGGGAAGTTATGATTATGGCCTATACCCAATATCCACCTTTAAAAATTAGTAAGGGACAGAGACTGGCGCAGCTAATACCACTTCCCCAGATAACCAAAGAAGTTACTCCAATGCAACAAAAGCCAAGGGGCAAGAAGGCTTTGGCTCCACAGGAGGACTAATTTTAATGACTGTGGATTTATCGGATCGCCCTAGGAAAAAGTGGAACTTCGACTTCAAAGTATAACCCTTGTTGGATTACTGGACACTGGAGCAGACTCCTGTATTATTGCTCCACAAGAATGGCCCAAGGACTGGCCATTACAGGCCTCTGCCACCACGGTGACTGGGGTCGGGGGAATGACCCTTGCGAGCCGAACACCCGTGGTTACTGTGATTCTCGAAGGGAAGCAGGCGCAAGCGTCTTTTTCCATTACAATGCTGCCACCTACTATTCAATGCCTGATCGGCCGAGACGTCCTGGCTCAACTCGGTGTCGTTCTCACGAATGAACACCCTTTGGGATAATGGCCGCTGCTTGGATTTTCCCCATTGCCCTCACTTGGACTACCAGCGACCCAGTGTGGGTTAAGCAGTGGCCACTGAAAGGGGAAAGCTTACAACAGGCACATGCCTTGGTACAGGAACAACTCCGATTGGGTCATCTTAAATTGTCCACTAGCCCCTGGAATACTCCTATATTTATTATTAAGAAGAAGTCAGGGAAATATCACTGCTTCACGATCTTCGTGCCGTGAATGCCCAAATGGAACCAATGGGAGTTTGTCAACAGCTAAAAACCGACAATGGCCCGGCTTATGTTAGTGGCCGAGTCCGAATACTTTTGAAACAATGGGGGGTATGACATATTACAGGCATCCCACATAACCCCGGAGGGCAAGCTATAGTAGAGAGCATAGCACCCTAAAGACTTATATTGAGAGATTCAGTGATATTACAGATGTACAGGAACGCCTACTTAAAACACTGTTTGTACTGAACCACTTATGTGTATTTGGATCATCTGAGATGCCAGCCGCTGTCACGCACTTTGAAATGCTGAATGAAAGCAAGGCTAAAGAGTCAGCAGAGGTCTGGGTTAGATACAAATGTTTAAAGACAGGGTTATGGCAAGGTCCAGCAAGAGTACTATACTGGAAGAGGATATCTTTGTGTTTCCACCCCAACAGGTCCTGAGTGGATCCCGGCCCGGTGGACAAAGCCAACCTTGAAGCCTCAGAGTGGAGGGCATCAGGAACCCTCGACTGCGCCTGGACAGCCTGATCCGCCCCCACCGGGAGTTTCTCCAGACAGTGCTTGATCCTTCGCTTTGCTACCCGGTTACTACGGATCAATTCACATATTTGTTAACTTGTTTAGCAAACTATCAGTTGGGGAATATTAGAACACAGGGTTGTCTTTGTTGTTGGGACCGACAGCACCGTGCTTGGGTTTTACATTGTGGGGGATGTAGGCAACACGAGTGGATTCATCAACAGTCGTTATTGGGTGAGCTATGGTGCTTAGCCTGTAGACGCTCTTGGAGGAGTGAAAGTCATCATCAGGCACTAGAAAAGGCCACTGGGTTACCTTTTCCACAAGCAATAACTCTGTTTGAAAGCAGAGAGCAGCTACATTTAGCCTATGCCCGCTGGCAGTTGCAACATTCAATAATAAGAGTAAAAGCCTTAGTTCATACAGAAATTATCCAGAAAAAGTGTGAGACCTATTGTTATATTCCCCGCCAGTGGACTGTGGTACCTTCGGAATGGGAACATCTCAATCAAAGGTTTAAACAGCTTAAGATAAAAAGGAAAGCAAGGAAGGACAAAAGAAACAACGAGTAAATATGAGGTTGTTATGTGTTTTGACCCTTTTTACACAAATAACGAGTGCTTTTTGGGTTTCCCCTCAGCCAAAACAAATATATGGGTTACCTTAGCTAATCTCACTAATCAAGAAGCCATATGCCTTTCTTTATCAACTCCAGGAAACCCGTTTTCCACCTGCTTAGTGGGAGTGCCTGCAGACAAATGGCCTTGTCCATCAAAAATACCAACATGCAAGGCCAATGAATCACGGACAACAGCGAATGCGTGGGATCAATGGGTGCCTTATTTGCCCCTCGCACCTTTGGAACCACAAGAGATAGAATTGTTGGGGTCAGTTAAAGCTGATGCATGTGTTTATTTTAATTACAGAAGTGTAACCCAAAATCCAAGGGACCAATTATACAACAACAGTCAATTCCTCCTTGCTAATTTATCAAAATGCCTCAACGTGGTGCAATTACACTGCTAACAAGATCTCTGTTTCAACAAATGCACCACTTACATTGCCAACAGGCATGTTTTTAATCTGTGGAGATAGAGCCTGGGCAGGTATCCCTTCTCGATTAGAGGTGGTCCATGCACACTAGGGCGACTATCGCTACTCACCCCAAACACTTCCATGATTTTAAATTACACACGGCATCACAGGCACAGGCGGGAAAAACGATTAACCCACCAATTTACAAAGGAATGAATTCAAATGTTGATTTTTGGTCTGCGGAGCAAAGAATTTTTGCATCTATTTTAGCTCCTGGAGTAGCCAGTGCTCAAAGTTTAGCTACCTTAAATAAACTAGGATGCTGGTTAGCACAACAGACCAATGCCACCTCCCTTGCTTTAAGCAACTTGTTAGCTGATGTGGATTCAGTTAGACATGCCACTTTGCAAAACAGAGCAGCGATAGATTTCCTGCTTTTAGCACAATGATATGGTTGTGAGGAATTTGAAGGAATGTGTTGTATGAACTTGTCTGACCATTCACAATCTATTCATGCTCAAATCGATAACTTAAGGAAATTGACAGGACAGTTGCGATTAGAACAAGGATGGGGTTTAGATGGGTGGCTTGCTTCTTTAGGACTTGGACCTTGGATTACCTCTATATTAAAAATAGCTGTGGTGATAGGCATTGTGATCCTTTTAACAATTACCTGCCTTCCATGTATTTGTATGTGTTTACAAAATGCCATACAGCGAACAATGCAAACTATGTTTAATCAGCATTTATTGGTACAATCAAAAGAAAACAGGGAAAGTGTGGAGAGATTGTCTGAGGCATGGCTGCAAAGTAAAGGCCATGCTGCAAAGTAAAGGCCATGAGAAGATCTGACTTGTTAAGGTTTAGCAGAGAACATGCAGGACGACGTGACAAACAGCACGGATACTGTGTCCTTGCACAGAGAAGTTTCAAAATAACAAGGATGTTGATCAGCAGAAATCATGTAGCTGTAACCACAAAGCTAACTGCAAAAAGAATATGCATTGTGAAATAGTGAACTAATCAGGAGCTACAGTTTTGTAATATGCATGAACTAATTAACTGCACTATATCTGTACGTGAGCACATTAATAAATATGAGACTTGTTGATCATGATAGCATGAGGCTCGTCTCCCGTTCTTCCACAGTATTCCCACAGTGTCTGCAGTCCTAAAAGTGAAAGGGGGACATTAGCTCTCCCCACAGAGACTCCTGAAGTACCAAGCCATAATGGTAGAATGAGATGATGTTGAGATTGTGGTAACTAACATTGTGAATCCAGCTTCCTTCCTCAGCAGGAGCATGGGAGAACCAGTGATCCATGAGTGCCTGGAGGCCATCAAAGCCACCTCCTCCAGTTGCCCGGATCTGAAGGATACTCTGCTAGAGAATACTGTGACCTGGTCCACGATGGAAGCAGCTATGTCATCAGTGGAAGGCATGCTGGGTATGCAGTTACCACAAGATGAGAGGTAATAGAATCTGGACCATTACCAACCAACACCTCGGTACAGAAGGCTGAAATAACTGCCTGAACTCGGGCTTTAGAGCTGGCAAAAGGAAAGAAAGTTAATATCTACACAGACTTAAGGTATGCATTTGGGTAGTTCATGCACTTGGAGCTCTGGAAAGAAAGAGAACTGTTGAATTGACAAGGAAAAAGTATTAAACATGCACAAGAGATAATAAAACTTGGAGGCAGTCCAGCTACCTGAAAATGTAGCCATCATGCATATCAAAGCACACCAAAAAGTGAGCTCTGAATTGGAGGAAGGAAACAAGCTGGTGGACAGAAAGGCAAAAGAAACTGCTAAAGGTGAGGTAACTGTTGAAACTGTTGAGGAAGCCTTAATTCCAGATGAGCAAATTTTCATTTAAGGTAACCCAAAGCACAGCAATAAAAAAAAAGACAAGAGGGGTGCACTCTTACAGTTAAAAAGAAAGGAAGGATTATGACGCCCTTTTATACGCTGTGGTCACTAATGAAAGAGGAACATGAAAAAACACATTGGGGAATAGATGATTTTTATAATTATTTGAAATTGTAACTAGAAATTTGTAAAGTATAGGTGACTTGCCAATGTAGCCTTTGCCTCCAAACTAATCCCAAAAATATTTTTAAACCAGAGCTTGGGCAAATTGGGAAAAGAAATGTACTGGGCAGCAATAGCAAATTGATTTTCAGAACTACCCAGGAAAGGAGGGCATGGATACCTATTGGTATTAACAGATACCTTTTCAGGGTGGCCAGAAGCTTTCCGTACCAGAAACTGCCAAAGTGCAAGAGGTAGCCAAAGCAGTGTTATAAGAAATAATACCATGCTTTGGAGTCCAGCCACAATGTTTTTAGATAGGAGGCCATATTTTATTTCAAAATTGTGCAACAAATGAAGGAGCAAATTATAAACCTGGGGCTCAAACCAGAGAACTAGATGGACCAGTACATGATGTATAGCCTGGGGATTATGTATACATTAAGTCTTTTGCAGAAAAAACTTTGGAACCACGGTGGGAGAGACCATTCCAAGTGCTCCTCATCATCTTTAATACAATCAAGATCAAGGAACAAAGCACCTGGATCCATCACTCCCGAGTGAAGAAAGCTCCTGAGAAACTCTGGAAAGTTATATTGGGTGACAATGAACTAAAATTAAAACTTCCTTGGGAAAATAAATGATAAGTATAACATAACAACTTTTTGAAAAATAGGAAAGCTTGTAATTGTAATGGGTAATCAAATAGGTATAGCCTGGAGAGTTGTGGCATTTATGACCACCGCTATAGCCACAGCTAATGCAGCACCACTGCATTAGAATGTGACTGGTAAATATAAGTGCCAAGGGAAAGCTTATGATTTTATCTCCTGTAAGTCTCTGATTCAGATGCTAAAAATTACAAATGCAGCTATGTAAGAAAAATTCATTTAACTTGTGCATTTGCAACTTTGTCAAAATTGAAGAATGTGATTTTTCCTGTTAGGCACATGTTGTATCTCACCAACATATAAAGGCAAACTTGACTATTGTTCAAGAAATATTGCCTGCGCCTATAGAGATGCCCTCAACTTTAGTTGCACAATTATTGAAACACCATGGATTAAAGAAAAGAAGAAAAATAGAAAGAAAGAGAACTTTGATTACAATGCATCATGACACAGAGACTATACAGAGAGTGCTTAAAGGTTAGAAGAAGGTCCATCCCATCACTGGTGGGAGATGCTTTCTGGGTAGTCACCAGCTGCAACTGGTTTGCTCAATACCTTGGTTTATTTGATTATTGCTTTGTTTAATTTAGTTAGTATAAGTTTGATTTTTTTGTTTTTTTTGTTTTTTTTTTTTTTTAATTGGAGAATGCTAAAGCAACTAGCACCTTTAACTTCCATAATAAGAGCATATAGTACAGTTTTAAAGGACCCCCTACCACAGTTTTGCTAGATGAAGAAGAATTTACATATTAGTAAAAGAATTTACTAACTTTGAAGAAGGAGTGGGGAAATGATACATGACTTTAAAGAGTTAAGATTTTAGCTTAGGGTTAGAAGCAATTTATATTGATCAAGATGTAAGTTAGATTAGCAAATGGTAGGTTAATGATTATTAGATGCCCAAGCTAGAGCTAACTGTTACATTATGAGCTTGTTTATAGAAAAAGTGGAGTAAGTGAACCGTCATAAGAACAAATTGAAACCAGTAAGAACAATGGCCAGCACCTGGTCTTGGTACCAATCAATCACGAAGCAGGGGACCTTGGACAGTGCCAGAGGGTCACAGAGACCTGATGAAGACTCTCCTGACTTCATCCTTTGAGACCACTGACCCAATTCGAGACCACCGACCCAATTCAAGAGAAGAACTGCGCATGCGTGAAGGACTGATAGCCTCATTTTAATACAGAGAGGGGATGGGAGGTGCTGGGGTTATGCATATGTATTGTATGTAAGATCTTGGAGAATAAATAGAGAGCACAGAGCCTTGTTTGGGGCGGCCACGCCTTTTGGAGATGACTCCCGTGCCGCCCGCGGTGAATAAACATACCACTTTCTAACTTTAATCAGTTAGAGGGTCTTTGTCCGTGACTATATCGGTTTTCAATGACTCAGAGTGGTCAAAGCAGTTTGGGTTCACGTTAGTATGGACCCTGAATAAGGATCTGAGATCCTCTCCATCGTACACTGGATGGTAGCAGTTAGCACAGGCTTTTGTTTCATAGGTGTGCTTTATGAACATCACAAGTACGATCCCTCCCAAGAGTCCGGTATGGGCCATCCTTCCTGGATCTCTTGCTCCACCCGGCCTTGCCTCTTGGAGTGGAGAGGTCTCCTAAAGAACCCACTTACATGCTTCCACTTCCCTTCCCTATTAATTTAGTTGCCCTTAGAGAATGTTCTGTAGGAGATTTACTCCTTTTTTTTTTTTAAAAAAAACTTTACACTCTTTTAATTTTTCTATTACTTAAATTTGTTCAAACTGCTACTTATAGAACTTAACAACTTTTAAAATTAACATAAAAATCTTAAACTTATTTAAATCACTATTTATAAAACCTAAACAATATTTAAACTTAATAAAAAACCTTATACTTTTTTTCTATTACTTAAACTTATTTAAATTGCTATTCATAAAACTTACAATTTAAAAATTATCATTAAAAAAAACCCTTAAACTTACTTAAATTCTTACTTATAAAAAACTTAAACTATATGTAAAATTAATACAAAAAAAACTTATACCCCTTTTTAATATATCTATTACTTAAACATATCTAAAATTGCTAATTACAAAAACTGACTTAGGTTTACAGAAATTAACCCTTATTGTGCCCCCCCCCCCCCTTTTTTGAGTTCGTTGATATGGGAGAGGCAACTGAAACAAAAGGTTTTCACAGTCTCTGTTATCTCTTATTTCTTTTTAAAGGTTAATTTCAAGTCTTTCGGGTGTGGTGTTACTGTCCACTCGGTTTCATCCGGTGAGGGTGCTGAACTCGGGTTCTCTCCAGGAGGGGGTACTGGCCCTTTAACTCTGGTGATGTGGGTCCATCCTTTTTCCTTAGTGCGCACTGCTGTGTGAGTTGTTAACAGTACTTGGTAGGGACCTTCAAACTTCGGGGTCAGCGGGGTATTAGTCCACGTTTTGATCAATACCCAGTCTCCAGGATTGATATTATGCACATTTGCATCCAAAGGGGAAGTTTGAGGAAGATAGCCTTTCTTTCTGAGATTTTCTAAGGTTTGTCCAATGGTTTTTAGATATTTTCTAGTGATTTCCTCTCCTTCCAGGTAGTCTTTAGAACTATAAGGAGATAACAAAAAGGGAAGCCCAAATAACATTTCATATGGTGACACTCCTAGATCTGCTCGTGGCTGTGTTCTGATTCGTAGTAATGCTAGGGGTAAGCATTTAAGCCAATTTAGTTGAGTTTCTGCTATTAGTTTAGTCAGTACATTTTTAATGGTTTTGTTCATCCTTTCTACTCTGCCTGAGCTTTGGGGATGCCATGGGGTGTGTAACCTCCATTTTATCCCTAAGGCTTGTGTTACCTGTTGTAGAATTTGTGCTGTGAAATGTGGCCCTCTGTCTGAATCAATATTATTTATCAGCCCATACCGAGGGAGGATATCTTCTAATATGATTTTTGTTACTACTTCTGCTGTTTCCTTTTTGTAGGAAATGCCTCTACCCAATGGGTAAGGTGATCTATGATCACTAACAAGTGTTTGTACCCTTGAACAGGGGGCATCTCAGTAAAATCAATTTGCACGTTCTGGAAGGGCCTTAAGGCTAACTCCCTCCCTCCAGGCTCAGTTTTTCTCATAACTTTTTGATTTATTTTCTGACATATTATACATCCCTGAGTAACTGCTTTTGCTAATTCGTGTACTCCAATACATAGGTTTTCCCTTAGGAAATGGTCACATAACCCTGGGTTCCCCAGTGGGTTAAATTATGTATTTCTGTAAGTATTTTTCTGGCTAGGGCTTTATTTAAGAATTTCCGTCCGTCAGCTGTTAACCACACTCCGTGTTCCCCCTGGTGTAATCCTAATTCTTTTATTGCTTTCTGCTCTTTTTTACTAAACACTGCTCTATCCTTTCTTCTTCTTTTCTTGGCATTTTCTCTAATTTGAGGATTTTTACTGGTTCTCCTGGTTCTAAAGCTGCTTCTCTGGCTGTTTTATCAGCTAACTGGTTTCCCCTTATCTCGGGCATATCTCCCTTTTGATGTCCTTTTATGTGAACTACTGCAATTTCTACTGGTTTTTGTAAAGATTTTAACACTGACTTTATTAATTCTGTGTGTATTAAGTTTTTCCCTTTTGAATTTAAATATCCCCGTCCTTCCCAAATTTTCCCAAATGTGTGCACGATACCAAAGGCATATCTAGAGTCTGTGTAAATGGTCCCTCGGTCATCTTTAAGTAAGTCTAGCCCTCTCTTTAGTGCATATATTTCACAGCACTGTGCTGACCAATTACTTGGTAACTTTCCCTTTTCTAAAACTTTCATTTTCTCTCCCTCAATCACAGAGTATCCTGATATTCTTTTCCCTTCCACCACTCGGGATGACCCATCTGTGAACAAACTCTCCCATATGGAAGGGGTGTATCCTCTAAATCTTCCCTTACTTTTGTCTGCATATCAATGAGTTCTAGGCAATGGTGTTCTATTTCTTCAGTGGGCTCACCAGAGAGAAATTGAGCTGGATTTAAGCTTTTGATGTTGTTAGTTCTAGGTTATTTGAATTTATCAGTATAATTTCATATTTTAGGATTCTAGAATCTGTGAGCCACTTTTGAGCTCTTTGACTTAATTGTTTTCAAATCATGTGGAGTATGTATCTTTATCTTTCCCTGTAATGTTAACTTTTGAGCTTCTTCTATTAAAATAGCTGCAGCTGCAACTGCTTGGAGACAAGCCGGCCATCCCCTAGCAACTGGATCTAACAGTTTTGATAAAAATGCTACAGGTTTTCGGTATCCTCCCCATTCTTGGGTTAAAACTCCGTATGCTATCCCTTCCTCAGTGTTTACAAATAAATCAAACTCCTTTTTAAGATCTGGTAAGCTTAAAACTGGTGCTGAGGATAATTTCTCTTTTAGATCAGCTGCCTCTCGTCACTCTCTGTCCAATTCATTGGTTCCTGGTCTATTAATTTATCATAAAGAAATTTGACCCCTTGAGTGTACTTATCTATCCAGTGCTTGCAGTATCCAAACAGGCCTAGAAGTTTCCTTATGTCTCTCTTAGTTTTTGGAGGTGATATAGACACTATTCCTGAAATTCTTGCAGGGCTTAACCTTTTACTCCCCTTTCCGATTATGTGTCCTAAATAAGTGACTTCATTTTCTACAAACTGTAGTTTACTCTGAGATACTTTTAACCCCTTTTCTCCAAGAAAGTTTAGAAGTTGTATACTTACATCTTTAACTTCTTTTCTGTCTCCCCTGATATTAATAAATCATCCACGTATTGCAAAATTTGAACTCCTTCTTTGGGACTAAACTGTTCTAATAATGTTCTAGGGCCTGTCCGAAGATATTTGGCGATTCCGTATATCCCTGTGGTAACCGGGTCCACCTTAGCTGTTGTTTCCTTCCCCTGTCTGGATGTTCCCATTCAAAGGCGAACCAATCCCTACACTCTTCTGCTAGGGGACATGCCCAAAAAGCATCCTTTAAGTCTATCACTGTGAACCAGGTATGCTCTCTTGGAATTTTACTCAGCAAGGTATAGGGGTTAGGTACTACTGGGTGTCGAGCAATAGTTCTTTTATTTATTTCTCTCAAATCCTGGACTAATCTAAACTTTCCCTCATCTTTCTTTATGGCTAATATAGGGGTGTTATGAGGGGACATACATGGTTCTAAGATATTTTCTTTTAAAAGATGCTCAATTACTGAAGCTAGCCCTTTCTTTCCTTCTGGTGACATTGGGTATTGCTTAACTCTGATGGCAGGGGTATCTTTTTGCATTTCTATCTTAATGGGAGGGATATCTAAACACCCATATTTTCCCTCTGTAGCCCACACTTCTGGATTTATCTCTTGTATATCCCCTTGGGTCAGTTTCATGATATGCACAACCATTTTTCCATCTTTTGGGATAACTCCTACCCCGAGCTGCACTTGTAAGTCTCTGCCTAGTAAATTGGTTTCTGTATGTGGTAAATAAAGAAAATCAGCTACACAGTGCTTTGAGTTCCCTTTAATCTCTACTCCTTCAACTATTAATGCTCGAAAGGGCCTCCCTTCAGCCCCTAACACTTCACAAGTTTTTGTCCCGATTGTTACCCCTGTTGGTAATTTCCTTAAACTCGATCTATCAGCTCCTGTGTCTACTAAGAATTCATATTCTTCACTTTGGGGCCCACATCAAAGTTTACTAGAGGCTCATCTTGTTGTTCTATTGGGTCCCCTATTTTATAGAGCCTCTGACACCCCTAATCCTCCCCTTTCAGCACCCTCTCCAGGGCATCTTGCTCCCTTGCAATAGCCTCATCAAGTGATAATTTCTTACAATCCCTTTTTAAATGCCCTATTTCACCACAGTAATAACAAGTTCTATTCTCTCCTGGGTTACTTCTTTTTAAATTTACCCACGGTGGTACTATGGGTGACTTTGGTTCTTTAAATGAGGGTCTTGGTCCTCCCTCACTAGATTTCCAGGGGAGTTTTCTGGTTTTCTGCTACTCCAGTACTTTCTCTTGCTACAGCTACCATAATGCGAGCCTTGGCTTTAGCTTTTTCTTCTTCTCTCCTCAGGTAAACTCTTAAGGCTTCTTTTAATAATTCATTAATACTTTTCTCCTGCCAATCTTCAATTTTTTCTAATTTTCTCCGTATATCTGGCCATGACTTTGTTACAAACTGCACTTTTAGAATTACTTGTCCCTCAGGACTATCAGGGTCTATGCTTGAATATAATTGAAAATTTCTTTTTAATCGATTTAGCCAAGTGGCAGGAGTCTCATCTTTTTCTTGGGACCCATCAAAAGCTAATTTAGTATTATTCCTCTGGGGACAGATTCTCTTATACCTCTTACTATCAAGGACCTATAGTCTCTCATATTTTGTCTTTCCTCTTCTCGATTTGGGTCCCACCCTGGGTCAGTTATCGGTAATTTATGATCTCCAGGTGGCCCCAACCTATTTTCCCTTTCCCAGATTCTGATACTTGCTGTTCTAATCATTCGTATTTCCTCAGGGGAGAACAAGATGTTTAATATAGAATTTAACTCTCCCCATGTATAAACATTGGGCCAAGGAATTGGTCTACCTGTGTGGCAATACCTATGGGATCTTCAACTAAATTTCCTAGCTCTTTTTTAAATCCTCTTACTTCAGAGGCTGTTAATGGGGCATTTACAAATCCCACTCCTCCAATTACTCCTCCCATAGGCACTTCCCTGAGGGGAAAAAGTTTTTCTGGCTTTAAGGCTTTTGACCTTGTGTTACAATAGGGTCCTTCACTTACATTATTAACTGATAACACTGGCTGAGTTACAAATTCCTGGGGAATTCCAGGAGAACGGGATGACTCACAGGAGTCTGTAGGGGTTTTGGTTAACTCCCAATTAGGAGGTGGCAGGGGAATTACTGTAGGTGAGGGGGAGGTAGTAAAATCTGTAGGGGGAGAAACAGAGGATGGTACTGTGGGAGAAAGGGGGGCTAGGGAAGAGGTTGTGTTTTGGGAAACTGCAGGGGTTATAACTGGGGCTAAAGAATTTGACTATTGGAAGGAGGTGGCAAAGGGGCTGTTGGGAGAGAAGGGGGAGAAGGTACTAAGGACTGGGGAGGAGAGGTGTTAAGGGGGGTGATGATGGAACCACTGGGGGAAGAGGAGGAGAGGGTTCTGAAGGAGTTTGAGTTTGACTCGGGGAAGTTAGTAGGGGAACTGGGACAGGATTTTGAGGGACTTGGGGCACCTCTGGGTAAATTGGAGGGGGTAAATGGTCTAAAGGGTCCCATCTTTGATTAGTTTCTGTTCTTTCCTCTTTCTGTTCTTTTCTTTCACACTTTTCTTTTTCTTTTAATTTGCAGACTTTTATATTCTCTTTACTCGTGGCTCTCTTTTGCCAACAAGCAGCATAAGCTAACTGGTTTACGTCTGGATCTTCCTGAGTTCTTAGGTAGTGGTTTAACTGATAGCACATCCACTCATCATGTGTTCCAAACCATGGCCACTCTCCTGGTAATTTTAATTTTGGCCAGACTTCTGTGCAATAAAACACCATTTTAACCTGATCTAGTCCTTTTGTGGCCTCTAAAGAATCCCATTTAGTTAAAAGTTGTTCTAAGGGACTACCGGGTGGAATACTCTTTACTTTGTTATTCTCTTTTGGGATTTCTTTTTTTACTAGTACATTGTCCCATTTTCTTTAAACTGAAAAAAAATTTCAAAGGTGCCCTTTACTAACTGGCAACACAGGTTTTTTTGTTTTTTTTTTTTTTTTTTTTTTTTTTTTAAGCAAAAAAAATTCTTCAGCTTTTCTCCCTTTACTTCAAATCTCCTGACTTAATTCTTGAACACTTCAACATAAAACTCCTAAACTTTATGCTTTTCTACTCTTTCCTACACTTTTGCTTTCATTAGGGAACAAATTCTCCCTCTTTCTACTCACTTTCTCTAACCTTCTTCACTTCCTTGGACGCTCACACTTTACTTACACCAGGGGCTCAGACTCTCTTCTGACCCCTTTGAGGTGAGTCCTAATGACCTCACCCCCTATGTACCCCCGCGCCTTGCCTCACCCCTGAGACTCTGGACACGCTTTGCGGCGCACGACAGGGTCCCTAGTACTGGCATCCCCTTCCGGGCCTCAGGGCCTTCCCACGCCTTAGCCCCCGCCGGGCCGGACACCTTCAGTCCGAACCCCGGACTAGACTGCCCTGCTACTAGTACAGTCCCCCTCTTCACTTTTTGAAACGGAGGTAAGAGGTCAAGACTCCGCACGGGTTACCTGGGGGGGTATCCCTTCCTTGTTTCCAAGGATCAACCCCAGCAGGGCCCGACCCCTTTGCCTTCCACCAGGACTGGCTTGACTACTTCTCCCCAACGAAGCAGCCTCGGCAAGAGGGATGAGTGTGTGTGTGCAGGATGCCCGCCTTGCCTCTACATTGACTCCCCACCCCGGTGTCCTCGGGCTATGGGTTTACGGCCTCCTCCCTGAGACCGCGGCAGCACACCCTCTCCGGTGCGTCTGGCTCAGTCCTGGGAAGCAGGGACTCTCATGAGCTCTCGGCACCCGCAGTGTTTGGGGACACCCTGTCAACCCTGGTACGGTTTTCCCGCCCCTCCAGGGACTCTAAACCCTCCTAGGCTACTCTAGCCTTTAAGGGGGGGGACCTGCCCCCAATGCGTGCCACTCACACTTTGTTTTCCCCTGCACGCCCAGGGGGGGGTCTTTCTGCCCCTAATGCGTGCCACTCACACTCTGTTTTCCCCTGCACGCCCGGGGGGGTCTTTCTGCCCCTAAGGAGACGCCTCACTCATTATTCTCTCGCTTCCCCCTTTTCCTGGCCGGCCCCCTCGCGGGGTCCGAAACCGCAGTACCGAGGGGTCCACACTCAGTTCCGGGGGTCCGAGCTGCCGGCCCCCGACTCTCTCACACTCCACTCGCACGTCTCCTTTACCCGCCGCCGGAATGCTCACCCTCCGGCGCTCCTCCTCGTTGCCGGTCCCAGGCTGCTCCCGCTTGTCCAGCTGTCCCGGAGGTCCGAAGGGCGAGCGGCCGTCCCGTCCTCGGTCCCTCTTCAGGCGTGGCCAATCCCGGACGAGCCCCCAAAAATTGTTCTGGAAAAAAATATAGAGAGTCAGAGACTTGCTGGTTTTGTATGTTTCTTTATTATCAAGCTTGGCCTTGGGGGAGAGCTTGCTTGCTCCCTTGGCAACGTGGAGGAGGAGGTACACACAGCTTCGCTTCACAGCAAAGCTGGGGACTCCCACCCCCCTCACGGGCTTTTTCCCTTGCCGGGGAGTCCGTTTCGCGTCGCTGATCAGGGGTCATCCAGCGATGGGGGACTCCTTCTCAGGTCACGGCGACTAAATAAGCTGCTTCGGCGGACCCCCGTACTTCTTGCACTAGTCTAAAATGCGACTACAGTCCTGGATTTTACTTTGGTTCCCTGCTTTTCAGAGTCTCTTGTTCTTGGTTGTTCCCAGAATTCCAGTGTTCTTTTTATTTGCATATTCAGACACTATCTGGCGAATGGGAGCAGAGATACAGGTAATAAGGTGAATTCTTAATTAACAAACAAGTAAATAAGGTAATAAATCAGTATTAAAACAGGAATAAGGCAAATTCTTTATACAGAAATAGCATTAACAATCTTAATGGAATTACTTAACAATTAAGTAACTAAAACATAGATTATTTGAATAGAATTTATTTATAACAGTTGGGCATGAACAGAGCTCCTGCACTTGCATTTTCAGCTGCTGTGCAACCAAAGCTGAGGGAGCTGGAGCTGCCTGAATGCAATAACTGGAATATGAGCCTCTCTCGAGGGGGAAATCTCCCCTCCTGTGCCAGCCCGTGGCAATGCTGCCATCCTCTGCTGCTGCTGGGGCACTCGGGGCTCTGGCTGAGCAGGAAAGGTGACCCTGAGCCAGGAGCTTTCCTTGGCTGCAGCAAAGCCTTGGCACACAAAGACCTTCCTGTGCTGTGCCCTGGGCCAAGAAGGATTGGTGCCACCGGAGCTGAGCCTAAATTTCTTCTCGCAGGCAGCTTTAGGGCGCAGAATGTGGAGAAGGCAGAGCTGACTCTCAGCTGTCCGCAGTTCTCCAGAAGGATCTTGTGGGAAGCAGCCTGGGAACAGGGTTTACGTGTGAGGGAGGGGAATTCAGAGCCCTTTTCTCCCCTGTGGGCTGAGGGTCTGCATTTCCAATGGCCCTGCAGCTGTCAAAGGGCCCTTTTTGCTCAGCTGAGAATAGTTCTGCTGAAAGCCTGTCCTAAAAACTGCTTTTCCTACAAATGTGCCCAATGAGTCCTCATTTTTTGCAGCCCCAGGTCTTGTGTGCCTGTAAGAGTGAGAAGTGACTGATGCAACAGCTCTGCTGAGGGGAAAGTTATCTTTTACTTGTTTTGTTTTTCTGTTTGTATGTTTGTTTGGTTTATTATTTTTTTCTGTTCTTTTGATGAGTTTGTTGGTTTCTGGGAGAGCTTTTTTAAATTTTTTTTTTTTTTTTTTTTTTTTTTTGGTTCTTTTTTTGTTGGTGGGAATTTTTGGTTTTGTATTTATTATGGGTATTTTTTATTTTAATTTTGTGAAGGGGGGTTTTTGTTTGTTTTGGTTTTTTGTTTGTTTTGTTTTTTGTTTTCTGTGGGGTTTTTTTTGTTAATTAACTCACCCTGTCAGCTCTGGGCAGAGCTCTGTCCCACTATGTGACCTTGCCTGTGGCACTGTGGAGGTGGCCAGGGGGACCTTCCCCGAGCTGTGTGCACAGCAATGCACATCAGCCCAGGCCGGGGGTGCTCAGTGCCCGCTCAGTTTTGCTGTCTGGCTGTGGCTCTGGACGCTTCCCTTGGAGCGTCTCCAGGCAGGGAACGTTGGAGCTGTCCCCACCGTGGTGTGTCACAGAGAGGGGAACGCTGGGGCTGTGCCGCTCCTGCCCCGGCCCCAAGAGCTCTGCCAGCGCCTGGAGGAGACACAAAGGCTGAGCCCAAGGGTGAGAACTGCAGAAGGGGCTGAGCTGGGTGGGAGGCAGCGGGATCATGGAGTCCAGGCCCTGGCCCTGCACAGACAGCCCAAGAGTGGCAGCCTGGGCATTCCCGGGAGCGGTGTCCAAAGGCTCCTGGAGCAGTGGCCGCCTCAGAGCTGTGAACATTGAAGTGCTGGCAGAGCTCTGGGGAAAGGTCCCGGCCCTGGCTTGGGGCTGGGCCAGAGCCCAGGGAGCAAATCAACTTGCAGCTGCTGCCCCAGAGCAGGGAAGAGGCAGAATTGCTGCCTGGGAGAGACTCTTGCCAAGGGCCTGCAGCGCCAGGACACAGGCCATGGCTGGACACTGCTTGGGGCCAGGGTGAGCTGGGATGTGGGGATGGACTTGTTCCCTGGGAGGGCGGTGGGGCCCTGGCACAGAGTGGGAGGAAAAGCTGCGGCTGCTCTGGAATGGCTGGAAGTGTGCAAGGGCTGGTTGGAGGGATTACTGCCCCGAGGGATGGGATGGGATGGGATGGGATGGGGATGGGATGGGATGGGATGGGATGGGGCAGTGTAATGTGGGGATTGCAGTGTGGGGGTGGCAGGAAAGTTGGGAGGGTAGGGATTGCAGTGGGGGATGGGGTGGTTTTGGCTCTTGGAGTAGGGGAGTAGAGAGAGGGAAATCAAGAAGTAGTGTTTAAACGCTGCTGGTGCTTTTAGGAATTTTGAGGCCTGTAAATGTCTTGTGGGAGGTTGCCTTGAAATTGGGAAGGCTGAGTTTAAGGTGCTGTGCTGTGCAGGGCTGAGGTGGAGTGGCAGTGATTTTTGACAGGGTAAGGGCACCTGCTCCCAAGAAAAAAGAAAGAAGAGAAAGAAATGAGAGAGAGAGAAGGAAAGGAGGAAGGAAGGAAGGAAGGAAGGAAGGAAGGAAGGAAGGAAGGGTTTTAAAGGAAGCTCTCTATGTCTAATTTAAGAAGCAACCAAGTTGAATTTAGCAAAAATGCAATTTTATTTACGTAGCATTTTATAATCAAGCATATAAAATAATTAGGCAGTGATTAATAAAGATAAGTAATGTTCGGATAAAGCATACGCGTAAAGTTACCGGGGTATGAAGGGGGGTTTATCACCCTACTTCACATATGAAACAAAGTAATACAATTAAACTTATATACTGTATGCTAATACGTATTCATTAATATTTCCTGTGAATCTCGTATTTTCAGTTCCTATAATCTATGTCACTGTACTGCACAGCGCATGCTCCACTTGTTATTAGGGGGTCTTCTTGGCTTTTTGGTGGTCTTCTTCAGATGAAGGCTCATCATCTTCCTCTGATATAATATATATCAGAATAACCTTACTGGTTGCACGTGCGCTCTAAGTTTTTTGTTATATATAACTAAGCATTATGTTCCAAAAAGTAATTATTTCATGGATCAAACCACCACCCAAACTCCCTACCGTGGAATAGTCCCAGCTTTGTCCATCTCAAGGCCAGTTCTATCTTAAGACATCCTGTATCCCATCACATCTGCAAAGGGCCCATCTCCCGACCTTGGAGTAGTCCCAGCTTTGGCCAATCAAGCTTTGAGACTCTTGCTTATCTCAAACTGTATCCTGTATCTTATTTTTCTCATGTAGCATCTGCCAAGGGGCCCATCTGCTTTGTAACAGTAATCACACCTACTTTTTCCTTTACTACTTTATAAAAACAATTTTCTAATACATATATTTCTAAAATATTGATATGATTACAATTATCATGAATCATTTTCATTTATTACAATTTCCTCCATTTTCTTTTTAATCCTATTGATTCATGCTTTTAAATTAAAACTGAATCTCAATTTCTTCTATATTCCCAACGATCCAGGTTTTTACACTCTCTCCTTTCAGCCTCTAATTTTTCTAACATCTCCCGTGCTGCATCAAGCTTTTCACATTCCTTTTCAAATTTGGTTGACATCTCTTGTGCTAGAGTAGTCTCTTTCTGTTCAGTCAACATCTCTTCAGGTCCTTTCTTTTGAGTGCGAGTAGGTCTAGCTTTTAATATCATCAAAGGATTTGGTTTCCCTTTTGCTGCCAATTCTGGATCAATGGGCATTGCTGTCATTTGCACTCCTTGTATCACTGGGTGGATTAGTCTAATAAACATGGAATCATGCATGGTAAGAATAACAATCCTAATCCAGAACATAACAGCATAAATCCCACCTTCTTCCACCAGGCTCCTCCAAAGAGGTTATCCCACCAGTCCGGTTTTAGAATAGAATTCCACTTTTGAACAGGTACATGTGCCACCCTTTTAATTTCTTCAGCAAGTTTTGTGATGGCTTCCCCATGATCATCTCTCTCCACACAGCACTCAGATTCCTTGAATCTCCCTCAAACTCCCCCTTCAGTTCAGCCAACAGATAATCTAGGGCAATTCTGGTTTGATACACAATTGCTCACATTTGTGAATGCTGCTTGGCCAGTAACTTTAGGGCATCAGAAGTATGGTTTGATACAACCTCCACTACCGCCTGGAGTCTTATCAACCAATTCAACAGATAAATTGGAGTTCTATATCCCCAAGATCCACCCTCAGCCCAAGTTGCTGGGTCATAATATGCTATGATTCTTTCTGCAGGCCATTTGTCTTCGCCCATTCCTGGTTCCCCCTGACTTTGGGAAGTCGAGGTTTAAATCTCTTTTACTCCTTTCTAGAGTCTCATCAAGTGGTGTTCCCAGCATATTGCTCCTAGACATTGGTATGATGAAGAAGGAGGGTTGTATAACTCCTAAGGTACAGGTTCCCTCCCAGTTTCAAGGTAATTCACTATATGCTGATTTCCCACAAATGCAATGTATTTCATCAGGGGCTTTCCGTTTACTATCGTTTTTTCTTGTTGTTCCCAATAGGATTTTAGGTCTTTTTTTTGGATTGGTAGGGGTTAGCTCCAGGACTATTACGCCAGCACATCAGTTTGATTATTCTACTCACAATTCATTCCTTTGTCATTCCCCAGTACCAAGTAAAAGTTTTTGGTCACCAGGTCTTAGTTTTTATTATCCGAATTAACTACTAAAGTAGATATACAAGGAGTATATCCTACTACTTCATTGTATTTCCTTCCTTCTCAAGTCATACAGACTGTTCCAGTTACTTGATGACTCAAAATCCATCCTTCAGATCGTTTTAATGTCTTGGAAATTTGAGTTCTGGAGCTAGACTCTCACCTCTCCACAGCCATCTTTCAGCCATTCTAAGTCCCCCACAGATCCAGCATTTGGATAATCCTAATTCCGTAGCAATTTCTTGCATCAAAGCTACAAGAAGTTTCTTATTTGAGGTTGTCAAATCCCAGTTGCTATACTGCTGTTTGAATTGTTCATACAGTTTATCCAGTTCCTTTAATCCTTTCCCTATGGCTTTTTTACATCTTTGTTTGTTTCTTTTAGTTTTTCTTCTTTTTTTTTTTTTTTCCTTAGTGCTGTACCTCCTATACCTATACTTGGATCATTTCTATTCTCATCTTTCTCAAAACAAAAAAAAAAAATGTTTTCATATTGAGGACAGATTTGATTGCTATAAGGACAAGGAGCTGGTCCATTAAATCTGAATGTTTTCCATACCCAATCCATTTTTCTATTTTTAACACACACATCTATAAAACTGCTGTGTTCGTAGCAGGTAGCACTAACGTGGAAGTGCCACGAACACAAATTCCATCTTGTCCTTGACCCACATGGAGTGATGGCATTTATTAGAGGGATCAACATTATTGGGTCTTTGTTTTTGCATCGATTGTTCTCTCATTGCCCGCTCTTGTGCTGCTTGTTTTATTATTGTTTGTTCCTGCATTGCTCATTCCCTTCTCTCATGGACTCTGTCCAGAGTGGCTCCAAGGACATCACGACAAACACAGTGAAAATATTCCTCAGGATTTTGACTTTCTACCGTCCTCAAGGCTCTTTGGGTTGCAGCCAAGGGCCAAGATTTCAGGATGCTTGGCAGCGAAGTTTATATCCTGGGATCTAGTCACTGGTGCATTTGGTCTCACTGGTACCCTTGGCCTCATGCTTTGTTTCAAGGATGGCACAGATTACTCACAGTTCTTGCAGCACTGCCCTTTCTCTCTCTCTTTCTCTCTGGGTTAGTCAGCTACTTCTTCTTTTAGACTAAACCACCAAAGCTCCAGAGATGTGCCAACCACAATAAGATTTGCTTTTTCACTTCTTCAGTTAACAACCTGATTCGTTAGTCACTTTTTTTCCTGATCTCGGATAATTAAAATCTTCATCGCCACCAATAGGCACATTCACAATGCCAATTCATGTAAGAAATGTGTCTATAGCGTGGCACACAAATTCCTTCTCCACAGGAACTGTTAATTATGATACAGTGGTCTATAAAATTATGAATCATTTGCTCTCTTACCTGCTCAAAATCTAATATAGGAAAAACTCATTGGTCCAAATTTTCTATTAATCAAACTGCTGCATAAAAGGTTCCATCTTCATATCTCAAAGGTGTTCAAAAAAAAAAAAATCACTGAAAAAGCTTTTAAAGTTGTGTTCACGCACGCAAGCCAAAGTTAAAGAAATCAATTGTCTTTCTCTTCTGCTCTTGTTACTCTCCACCCAATAAAGACAAAGCGAGTACAAATAACACAAACCATGGGTGACACTCTAAGCCATGCTTACTACACTCCCAGTGTGTTACTTGTTCTTGGACACTTTTAGTAACAGGTGTTTCAGTCTCTTTTCTGGAATTGTAGTTCCTCAATGAAATCTGTTAGTGTTAGTCGCTGAGGGCCTCTTAAAAGATTTTCAATCCGTTCAGACTTTTCCCATTGATCAAGGACCTGTCTAATCCCTTCCCATCGGCATTGTTCTGCCTCCAAACTCAATGGAGTTGCTGTCAACAGCCAATCCAGAATGCCTAATTTTTCTAATAAATTGAAGTTAATTGCAATTACAAAACACAGATCTTTAATGGTTAATTATCAAAGGAGTTCTATTGTTTGGACAAGTTAAGAAGACAATTTTCTTTTTCTGTTGTTTCTGGGAATCCTACTATATCTACATCTTACTTTTATTATCCTTTGTTGTTCCTGCAGTGTTCTCAAAGCCACTAATCATTCCATGTGATATGCTAAATAAATAAATGTTCTTTGTACTTGATCTTCTATTATATAAGTATCAATGTTGATCTGTGCTAAAACCCATTTGTGCATTCTAAAGTCTTGCTCTACTCTACTAAAACATCGTATACATTAATCATAAAAGCTACATCCCTTTGGTCCCAAGGTACAGTTGTTCTGTGCCAATGTCTTTGTCTCAGCCACTTCATGGTCACTGCTTTACACCGCTCACACTGATGACCGTGTTTGCAGCAACCTTGCTGAAACATGGAAACTTCTCTCTGCGGGATGGCAGCTTCTGACCTTTCTGTACTAAGGATATCTTGAATATCCTGGGGCTGGGTTATTCTTTCAATATGTGGGTGGCACTCCAAATGTATTGCAGCATTATGTGAAATCCACAGCCGAAAATGATTTTCCATATGAGCTATAGCCTCTGGGCACCAAATGCTCTCTTCAGCCATGTCGTGGATTAATTATAATTTTACTTTAAACTGTATTTTGGACCCAAAAAATGGTTTAATCAAATTTATTTTTTTTAATTTTACTTTAAGGTCATCTGGTGTTGAAATGATTTTCCAGTTTTTATTGGGTATAGGTCCTTTTACCCTTGAAGCATGAGTCTAGCCTTTTTCTGCCGTTCAAACTGTGGTTTTGTCAGGGAGAATCCATTGTCCCTCTTTTAGACTTGCTCCTAGGTTTTCCATGGCTTCTACTTCTGCTAAAGAAAAGTATGGTGTTTGATTTTGTGTTCCTGCTTCCTGAAAAGTCATAATTACATTGCTGTTTTCCCTCAGGGCAGCTTTCTTAGCTTCATCATCAGCCAAATTGTTTCTTCTTGTTTTACTGTTTCTCCCCTCTGGTGGCCTTCACATGAACCACTGCTATTTTTTTTACTCTTCAAAGCTTTAAGTATTTGAATTATCAATCCTTGGTGCACTAATCCTTTTCTTCTAAATGTGTGCACTAACCCAAAGTCATATTTTGAGTCGTGTATATGGTCCTTTCTCGATCCTTTAATAACAGCAACACAGAATAATGCATAGAGTTCACAGGTTGTGCTGAGCAGGTCGGGCTAAGGGGACCTGATTCTTTTACTTCCAGTTTTCTCCATGAATTATGGCATACCCAGATTTCCTTCTTCCATCTACCACTTGGGATGATCCATCTCCTCCTGTTTTTAATTCTTGTTCTCTCAAATCTGGGCATATTTTTGTTTGTAACTCTATGGCCTCTGTGCAATATGTATTAATCATGTATTAATCATGTATTAATAATGTATTAAATCAAGATAGCCTCATATTTTAATATTCTGCTATCAGTTAACCATGTTTCGTCCTCTTTAGCAAGGATTCCCCTAATATTGGGGGTGTACACTTCCTGTGATGCCCCAAATGTTACTTTTGGGCTTCTACTAACATAGCAGTGCCTACCAGAGCTTGCAGGCATGTTGGCCATCTCTCACTAACTGGATCCAATAATTTGGAATAATATCCTACTGGCTTTTCGGTTTCCCGCCCAACCTTGTGTCAATACTTCATAAGCCGTTTGATCAACTGTGTTAACAAACAATTGAAAAGGCTTGTCTAAATTGGGAAGACTCAGTACAGCAGCTTGCAGTAGGGCTTCTTTAACTTGCTCAAATTTTCCTGATCCCTTTCAGTCCATTTCAAGCGATTGGTAGATAATTTCTCATTTAGAAATTTTACTTTTTTACTATTTTTCTTGCCTACAATAACCCAAAATACTCAAAAACTGCTTTATTTCTCTTCTAGACTTTGGGTCCCATGTTCACTATTCCTGAAACCCTTTCAGGTCTAGCTTTTTCTTTGCTTACTAATCCAATGACCTAAACACCACTTCTGACTCTACAAACTGCAATTTTGACTTTGATATCTTCAGCCCGTTTTCTCCCAGAAAATTTAGAAGCTTAATAGTACCCTTTGCATTTCCTCTTCAGTTTCTCCTGCTACTAACAAATCATCTACATACTGTAGCAGCTTAATTCCTTTGGGTAACTCAAAGGACTTCCAAAGATTTTCTAACGCCCTCCCAAAAATATTCGGTGCCTCTGTAAAACCTTGCGGTAGCACCGTTCACCTTAATTGTTCTCTCCTACCTGTATCTGGTCCTCCTACTCAAAGGCAATCCCTACTGCCCTCATCCAGAGGGCAAGTTCAAAAGGCATCCTTTAAATCCACACTGTACCAAATGTAATTAGGAGGTATCTGGCTTAGCTACTCCTGGACAGCGGGTAATGGTTCTTTGATTTACCGCTCTGAGATCCTGGACTAGTCGGTAGCTACCATCAGGCTTCTTTACCGGCAGGATGGGGGTATGATGTGGTGACACACAGGACTCCAACACCCCCTGATGTACTCAATTCTCAACGACCGGTTTCAATCCCTTCCGACCTTCCAGTGATATCGGATATTGTTTTACTCAAATGGGGATTTCTGGGTTCTGTATTTCAACACTAATGGGCTGAATGTTTAATTTTCCTACTTCACCAGTATACCCACAGTGTCGCTAATCTCGAAATTATCTTCTTCAGTTAAAGAATAGATTTAAATTTTCTTTCACAGGGTGTTCTTTTAATCCCCAAGGCTATTATTAAGTCTCCTTCCTAATAAATTATTATCAGCCTCTGATATTAATATCAAATCATTCAGTCCAAATTTTTTATCTGATTCAATCTGCACATTTTTAATTACAGGAGCCAGAAAATCTTCTCCTTTAACCCCAATTACAGGGACACATTCATGACTTACTTCACATCCCTTTGGTAGTTTTCTTACTGTCGACCTAGTAGCTTCTGTGTCCACAAAAATGTGATTTCTTCCTTTTGAGGACCTATTTTCAGTTTTATCAAGGGCTCTTCTAGGTGTTCAGTCCTCATTAAACAGAGCTCCTGACCACCTTAGTCTTCTTGAAACATTTCCTCATCTCTGCCTCTTTCTACAGAATTTTTAGAGTCCCTTTTTGTGGCAATAAAAACAAGTGTGTCCTGTACTTCTGGAGGTAGGACAAGAAGTTTGTAAGTGTCCTTTCTGGTGAAAGGAAAACGTGGGTCTCATATCCCCAGAGGTGGGACCTGCCTTTTTCTGTTGTTTGTTCTTTCCTGAGCGCTTCTCTGTATTCATGGTTGTCTGTGTTTCCTTGACTGCTGCCATTAAAATCTGTGTTTTTGTCTTTTGCTTCTCCTCCCTTCTCACATACACTTCTGTGCTTCTCTTAACAATTCCTGAAGCCCCCTATCCTGCCAATTTTCGACTTTTTCCAGCTTCTTCCTGACGTGCCCCCAGGACTTAGCTACAAATTGTGTTTTCAAAAGGACCTGTCCTGCTGCAGCACTGGGTCTACACCTGAATATAACTGCAAGGCTTTTCTTAGTCTTTCTAACCAGTCTGCCAGGGGTTCATCCTTCCTTGGTGCTCACTTAGAGCTTTCCTTATATTCTGCCCCTTGGGCACTGCTTCCCGGATTCCTCGGATAATCATCCACCAGAGATCACTCATATTCTGCCTGTGTCTTTCATTCTGATTATTCCAGCCTGGATCTTGCATAGGCCATTTCTGATCCCCCTGGTCTGGCCCCTGACATTCTCTATCCCAAACTCTCATTCCTGAATGTCTAATCTTTTCTCTTTCTTCCATTGTAAACAAGATTCCTAAGATAGACTGCAGTTCCACCCAGGTGTATATATTCAGCCCCAAGAACTGATCTAATCTCTCTGCCACTCCAAGAGGATCCTCTAGCAGCCTGCCCATCTCCTTCTTAAACTCCCTAACATCCCCTGTGTTCAGGGGAACACTCACATCACCAATAGGTCTCTGTTCTGGGTTTGCCATTGGAACTTTTCTAAGCGGGTATAGTCCATCTTCCATTTTTGCTTCCCCATCCCCATCATCACTTCTCCCGTCCCCCCACCTCTAGTTCTATGTGCTACTGGCCCCTCCTGAATAGGGGCTGTGTTTGCATTTACAGGAGGACCCTCGGGGGCTTGGGGTTGAACGGGCTGATTAGGTTGCCTAAGGGGTGGGAGGTGATCTAACGGATCCTAGGGCTCGTGTCTGTCTTGTTTGGCTGCTTGCTGTCTAGTTTGTAAAGGATAGAACAGAAAACCCTTGCTTCCTTGCCTTTGAGCGACAAATTCACTCTTTCCCCTGGGAAGCCACAGAGCAGCATATTCGCTTTCTTCGTGATTAAAAGATTCATTGAATTCACATACAAATTCAAAGCCTGGCAAATCCAACTTCAAAGGATCCGGACTTTGTCCAATATAAATTATCTTTCCAGGATCATTTCCTTTGTCCATTCAAACATACAATAATTAATCATTGTCTGCTTACTTTTTCCTCTTCGGGATTCCCATGCATCCCAGAATCGTAACATCATCCCCAGTGGACTGTCCTGAGGCATGCTCCCCTTCTGAGAACCCCCCTCACAGTTCCCAGGTATACCAGGCTCTTGTGAATTTCCTTCGTAATAATTCACAGCCCCTGGGTCTAAGGACTTATTTTTCCTTGGACCCACTTTTGGCAGCAACAAACTAAGAAATCCCTGGTTCCAGGGCTCCCTCATTGTGTGGTTCAATCCTCTCACTTATTATTCTGTTGCACTGTTTGTCTTTTGCCAACTGTTTACCTCACACTAATTCCAATCTTTCTCCCAATCTGTCTTCCCTGACTATATCCTTCTAGCACTTCCCCTTGCAATCCCTCTTAGTCTATACTAAAGTTACCAACTATTTTCTTCTCAAAGAAATGGAACTTGACTCAATTGCTCCCCTCCTTATTCACCTCACCCAGTGATCAGATCACTCCCTTCTCCTCGAGGACCTTCCCCTGGGTTCTCGGGCCAGGACTCTCCCTGCCAGTCCCTCCCAGGGAACCTCACTCATTCTCTCTTTTCACTTCCCTCCTTTCCCAGCTGGTCTCCTCACAGAGAGCTGAAAACACGGTACTGGGAGGTTCACACTCGCTTCAGGGGTCTGGGCTACCAGCCCCCATTTTAGCTATTCTGCACACACACAAACATACAGCTGCCCGCCTGCTCAACCCCGTGATACTTACACTGTCCGTTTTCCCACACAGTTCTTGTGCACAAGAGTTTTTACAGGCACCTTTACCTTTAGCTGGCACTTCCAATGGAGCTTTTATGATGCCTCCTATTGCTGGCTTCTTTTTCTTATGCATTATTGTAATTGGAAATCCTTCTCCAAGGGAGCCTGGTCTAAGCTCGGGACCACCTTAAAAGCTGGTGGGGAGCTCTGTAGTGGTGTGGGATTTGGTTTTGGTTTTATTGTATGTGCTATTAATTTATGGTTCGTTCTATGTATCCCGGTTTATTCTCCCCAATGATCTTTCCCTGCTCTTCTCCCCTCCAACCGTTATATGTCAATCCCCACTCCCCCCCTCCTCTGGGGTCTGCCTGTCATCTTGGGGCCTTCCCCTGGAGCTAGAAAGTTCTTCCAAGGGCATCGAGTGATAGGTCAGATCCAGAGGGCATCCCTCCTCAGCAGTCGTGTATGGTTTATGAAAATATCATTCATCCATGTGACCCCTCCCCAGTGATCCCTGATTTGCTCACCCATGCCTCTTCTCCTGGTTCCACCCCCAGATAAAAGCTGCTGGCAAGCAGCCTGGGGGTCTCTGCCTAGGCAGTTACCTGGAGGTCGGGGGTCCCACGCCAGGGCTCCAATTAAATCTTGTGACCCGTTCAGCAGAGTCTGCATTTCTATCTCCACCGTCGTTGCCCTGCACCACCTGTGCCTGCTGCCGAGGTCGTGTGGGATCCAAGGCCCCACAGGATCGGGTTAGCTGGCACGGCCAGCTGTCCGTACCTTTCCACACCACGGTGCCTGAGCTAGCCCGGGCGAGCGTGGAGACCACGCTTAAGGAACAGGAACATCCTTCTTTTATTTTCATTTCTTGCCTGATGTTAGCATTTGAATTGGAGTATTTTGGCAAAAGTTGGTCATTTTCAGTGCCCCTCATTTCAGCTCCGTCCATTTGGTCTCAATCATTCCGCTTCCAAATATTCTCGGTTGTTTTCATTCGCACTGTTTCTCATCATATCTCCTTTCCTGAGTGTTTGTTCGACTTTGTTCCCTGTTTTCAAGATTTCATTCCCTTTCCCGAAAGGAAGACTTTCCGAAGGGAATGAAATCTTGCCATTTCAATAAAGATTAATTGGGCAAGCTTCTGTCCCTTTCCCTGCACTTCTTGTCATACCATCCACTTTGTGATTTTCACGTGCTTTCAAAATTTTTCATTTTTTTCATTTTAAGTTTGCATTTCTTCCATTTCTTTTCCTCTCCTTCATTTATTTCCATTTCTTGCCTGATTACAGCATTTGAATTGGAAGTATGTTTGGCAAGTGTTGGTCCTTTTCAGTGCCCCTCATTTCATCTCAGTCCATTTGGGCACAATCACTCCGTTCCAAATTATCTCGGTTGATTTAATTTGCATTCTTTTTCATCATGTCTCCTTTCCTGAGCATTTGTTCTTATTGGTTCCCTGATTTTAATATTTCACTCCCTTTCCCAAAGGATGACTTTCCTTTTGGGAAGAGAATGAAATATTGCAATTTCAATTAGGATCAATTGGTAAGCCTCCATCCCTTTCTTGCACTTGTTGTCTCCCCCCACTTTGTGCTTTCACGTACTTTCATATTTTTCATTTTAAGCTTGCATTTCTTCAATTTAATTTTCTTTTTATTTACATTTTTACCAGGTGTCAACAGTTGAATTGAATTTTTTTGACAAGTGTTGGTCCTTTTCAGTGCCCCTCATTCCATCTCAGTCCATTGATCGCAATCACTCCTGTTCCAAATTATTTTTTGTTTGTTTTCATTCGCACTGTTTCGCATCATATCTCCTTTCATCATCATTTTGTTAGACTTTTTTCTCTGTATTCAAGATTTCATTCTCCTTTCCCGAAAGGTAGACCTTTCTTTGGGAAAGGGAAGTGAAATCTTGTGATATCAATGAAGATTAATTGGGCAGGCTTCCATCCTATTCCCTGCACTTCTTGTCATCCCATTCACTTTTTGCTTTTCACGGGCTTTCACAATTTCCCTTTTTCATTTTAAGCTTGCATTTCTTCAGTTTCATTTCTCTCCTTCCTTCCTTTATTTCCACTTCTCACCTGGTTTCAGCATTTGAATTTTGGCA